>OVAO01001843.1:0-12657 GCA_900406285.1 Biscutella auriculata
TCTCCAGTAAACCGAAACAACAATTTGGTCTATAATCAACAGATTAACCCAAACCAAACCAAAACACTCTTCTTCTAAACCTTCACAAGACATTTGTGAAACCAAATCTTTTCTTCTTTTTTTGACGTCTGTGAAACGGAATCTTGAACTCTCTTTTTTCACGTGCAAGAAGCTAACAAAACTACAAAAATATAAGAAACTTCTAGCAATAATCTGACAACAACACAAAGCTTGTCTGCATCTTGATTTCAATTACCTCTGTAGGGTTGTTGAGCTAAACCAAATCCAAGAAGAAAGGAGTTTCACAATGAGCTGCTACGAAATGTGCAGAGATGACTTCCAAATTGAGAGATTACATCAACAAGGCCTCCATAACCTCCCACAGCAACTACCTGAGTATACACAAGCATTGGATAAAAGAGTTAAACATCAACAATAACATAAGGTTTTGAGCATATTGAATTTGAGAAAATGAGATTGAAAAGTGAATACATACTCCTGCTGGATGCAAGGAAATGGAAAATACTGAACAAGGTGCACAGTGAATTTGAGAAAGCAAAGTTCCATTTAAGTCGAAACGCCTTAGAACTGGCTCTGCTCCTACACTCAAAATCTGATAGTAGGATACTTGTTAGACAAAGACAACACTAACCCACAAGAAACACATGTTAAATCTATACAGAGGAATTAAAAACTATGTGTTGATCTCTGTTTCCAGTTTAGAGAACTAATACTTTCATTTTATCAATTTCGTTGAAGAGAGACGATTCAAAGAGATTACACCACTTAGATTTCAACTTAATGTTATTCTGCTTGCCTGTTTTTCATCGAACACCACATCCTGTACATATGTAGGTGTGGATATTGTTGACACGCATTCTGAGGCTGGAAGATTCCATAAAGCTAAATTTTTACCTTGTCCACAAACCTGACATAAGGAGAAAACCATAGCAATAACAGTAAATGTCCATTCTTAAAACTTCTTAATAATCCAACAAGAAAGAGGAACTATATGCTTAGGGTATTAGAGGCAAAAATTTGTGAAATGTATAATGAGATTATCTATTTGCTTAGTTCTTACCAACCAGCTTTCACTTGCATCAAGGGTCATAGAACTAACACGAAGGTGGGATCTTTTATCCTGGGAACCAATTACTTTAATGCATTTCCCCGTTTTGCAATCTGGTTGAAAAAAAACAAGTCCTTGAGCGTATAAAGCTTAGTCTAGATAATTAATTATACCACATGAACCAGAACCTAAGCTAAACATAATGGAAAGTTTTGCAATCACCAAAGTGAAAAATCATAGAGTTTTACTTTTAACTAGCAGCCAACAAACCTGATAATGTTGAATAAAGTACAAACATGAATACTCAAATGATTTTGAAAGCTCTAAAACCACATATGATTTAAACATATTACAAGAACAATAGCAAGAAAAATGGCTCAAGCAATATACCCCAGATTCTTGCAGTTCCATCCTCTGAACCCGTCAATATCTTGAGCAAAACACTTAGTACAATCAGCCAAAAATCCAAATGTGGAGCTCAAATACGGATATAAATTTGTATGTCTATGGATACACCACTACCTGACTTGCAGAGCTACGAGAAACTACACAATGCAAATAGTCAGAATGCCCCTTGAAGGTCATTTTGATTTTACCACTCTCCTGAAAATGTCGGATGCACATTAACATTTAAGAGATCTCACATCAGGAGTAATATAGAGATAGACAATCACCATCATCAAATACATACCACATCCCAACAATATGCGCAAGAATCACCAGCCGCTGTAAATATACTCCCTGACTATCATAAACAGAAAATGAGGGAGATATAACCAAGCAAAGAGTTATAGTCGGAAACTTCAGGGTGTACATCAAGTGAAATTACCAAAATACAAATAAAATTCCAACCTGTGTATCAACAGAAATGGCATTGATCTCAGGCATCGGAGAAAGAGCACCCCAAGGACCTCTATGAGAAAGAAAAAGAACGGTGATTAGAGCCTCTCATCAGCGTCAATTGTAACCAAACATGCTCATAGTTATAGCATTGCAGGTAGAATCAAATGAACAAGACTCACTTGTGTTGTGGATTAGTCGATTCAAGACATGGCTTCACATGCTTTTCTGTGCATCATACAAAAATAACTAAGCTTCTCAATCTTCAAACCTCGAAAATGCATCCTTCAAAAATAGTACACACCTTGCAAATGAAGAGACATCTCTGATTCAGAAAACTCTTTCCATTTCCATCCACGAACTCTTCCATCATCACCACAACTACAAAAAAGCCAGATCCAAATTTCACACTTCTTACATAAACCTACAATACAGTATTCAAGCTCTGAATTACCAATCATTATCAATAAATCTACCTGAGAAGCAAAGCATCTTCGTCTTCTCCATAAAACTTGACATCATAAGCAGGCCCTTCGTGTGCCTTAACCAATTTCTCAGATTCAGCCACCATATAGTCCTCACCTTTCGAGTACCCAAAACCCGCGGATTGAGACACAAGCGAGCTCAGCGAATGTAAAGCTAAGTTTCCGTCGCTGGAGGCAACAACAAAAGCATCTGGATTAGAGTTTTTCGCCGGAGGAGCCCATGCGGTTCGGAACACGGTACGTGTCAGTATCTCTCGCTCCTTCAGTATTGCTTCTCTATACTCATCCTCATTCCAATTTGTAGCGTCTCCGTACATGTTCTTCTGCTTCTTTTGAGATTCCGGTGATACACTCTTTCGGATTGCAGAACGCCGGCGATAACACCACCAGTGGTTAGAGAAGATGACCAGCAGAGAGAAGAATGCCCTAAACCGGCCGAGTTGTAATTCCCTTAATTATACTTTTAGTCCCTCAACTAACTCTATCTTTAATGTTTTGCAGCTAGGTTTTTTATCTACAATAAAGTTCTCATGTTTTTCGATGGCAAACCCAGCAAATGAGTCCGAAGTTCTCCTGATGGCAAAAGTGTAGTTTATTCAAAGTTAAATAACAACGAAATGCAGCGTATATGCAAGCAAGAGAAGGAATCGATATGAGAGAATGAAAAGGACGCTACTGAAAACTACAACAAAAAAAAAAATCTATTATAAAAAAAAAACTCTCAAGCATCGAGAATCGTTGAGAAAGCAAACACATTATCCAACCAAACATCAGATTCGATGAATATAAAAAACACACTAAATAAACCCAATCGAATCCGAATCCACCAATCACAAATGGTTTTTCACGAGAAAGCAAATATATCTGCAATTATGCTCGAAAGATATGAAGTTAGATTAACCAAAAGGTGAAGAATCGAAAATTCTCACCTAGCTATTCATGTAGAAACCTGTGCCTAGGAGAAGAATCCAATCCAGGAAAATGATTGATTATATAATAAAATTAACATCCTGTTATAACGGTTCTCTGTTTTGCCGAGTCTCTACCTCTGTAACTAGCAGTATATTCTTGCTATATTCTAGCTTATCGTTCTCTGTAACTCTTTAAATACTTGATGTACATGATGATATACAAACACGACTTTCAAATACTTTGTTCCTTTTCATGGTATCAGAGCACGAACTATTCTAAAATTCTGTTTTTCTTTCTTCTCAGAATCTTAGATGGCGAACACGACTGCTGAGGTGAGACGCACGATCTCTCCGTACGATTTAACCTCAGCCGACAATCCTGGAGCAGTGATTTCACATCCATTGCTTAACGGAACGAACTACGACGAATGGGCCCTAGGAATGAAGACGGCGCTCATCTCACGGAAGAAATTCGACTTCCTTAACGAAACCATCACGAAACCGGCTGCTGGCTCTGCGGATCTCGAAGATTGGATCACAATCCAAGCTTTGTTGATTTCGTGGATCCGTATGTCAATCGAACCAACTTTGAGATCAACAATATCTCATCGGGATGTGGCTCTTGATCTGTGGAATCATTTGAAAAAGAGGTTCTCTGTCATCAATGGCTCAAGGATACAGCAATTGAAGGCTGAGTTAGCTGCTTGTAAACAGAAGGGTATGACGATAGAGTCATATTATGGAAAGTTAAATCAGATTTGGGATAATCTGTCCAACTATCGACCAATAAGGAGCTGCACATGCGGTCACTGTACGTGTGATTTGGGGACAGCACAGGAAAAGGATAGAGAGGAAGATAAAGTCCACCAATTCTTGTATGGGTTGGATGAACCTTATCGTGCTGTCCGTTCAAGCTTGGTGTCCAGAAGCTCTCTGCAATCTATTGAAGAAATTTACAGTATATTGAGACAAGAAGAAGACCTTCGCAGGGGAGGAGAAGAAAAACCAGAGGTGACAGCATTCTCTGTTCAAACAAAGCAAAGAAATGGAGACGATAAAGATAAGACAGTGGTTTGCAAACACTGTAATCGAACTGGTCATAATGCCGATAGCTGTTTCGCTGTACTTGGTTACCCCGAATGGTGGGGAGACAGACCACGGAGCAGATTTGTTCAAGCCAAGGGACGTGGGAGCTTTAATTCTGGATCGAACAAACCTCCTCACAACACCAACTATGCCAACCATGTGAGTGTCTCCGCTGAGCAAATCAAACATGTCATCACTGACTCGGATCGTGACGGCATAACTGGACTCTCGGATCAGCAGTGGCGAGCGATCAAATCAATTCTGAATGCGAGTGCAGACAAATCATCTGGTACGTTAATCTCTTCCTCTTGGTTACTTGATTCAGACGCTTTACATCACGTCACCAACAGATTTGAAACTCTGTCAAATGTCCGTGATATTGCTCTAGTATAATTATTATGGCTGATGGTAGAGAGAAATTGGCTTTAAAAGAGGGATCAGTTCGTCNCACATCACGTCACCAACAGATTTGAAACTCTGTCAAATGTCCGTGATATTGCTCCAGTAATAATTATTATGGCTGATGGTAGAGAGAAATTGGCTTTAAAAGAGGGATCAGTTCGTCTGGGTCACAGTTTGTTGTTACACTCGGTTTATTTTGTTGAAGGAATGAAATCGGATTTGATCTCTATTGCTCAATTATTGGATGAGAATGATTGTGTAATACAATTGGCTAAGTACTATCTTGTGGTCCAGGACCGGAGTTCCAAGATGGTGATTGGAGTGGGTAAA
Source organism: Biscutella auriculata (assembly GCA_900406285.1). Taxonomy (NCBI): domain Eukaryota; kingdom Viridiplantae; phylum Streptophyta; class Magnoliopsida; order Brassicales; family Brassicaceae; genus Biscutella; species Biscutella auriculata. The sequence goes on from OVAO01001843.1 coordinate 5,124, forward strand.
AGGAATGGTGGAACTTATCACTTTTGTGGAACTGAAAACGTAGCAGCAATTATGACAAAGGAAGAAGAACAAGTTGATCTTTGGCATAATAGGCTAGGCCATCCTTCTGCAAAAGTGTTAAGTATGTTGCCTTGTATTTCTGCATCTAAATTTATGAATAAAGCGTGTGAAGTATGTCTCCGCGCAAAGCAAACTAGAAACAGTTTTCCGATCAGTTTGAATAAAGCTTCAAAGATTTTTGAGTTAATACACGTTGATTTGTGGGGACCCTATCGAACGCCCACTCATTCAGGCGCGAAATATTTCTTAACAATCGTCGATGACTTCTCAAGAGAGGTATGGGTTTATCTGTTGAATGAAAAATCTGAAGCACCAACTCAACTCAAATTTTTTTTGCTCTCACAGAAAGATAATTCGATGCCAAAGTTAAAATGATTCGATCAGATAATGGAACCGAGTTCATGGTGTTATCAAGCTACTTTCAGAACAATGGTATTATTCATGAACAATCTTGTGTCGGCACTCCGCAACAGAACGGTAGAGTTGAGCGGAAACACCGGCATATCCTAAACGTAGCTCGCGCTCTACGTTTTCAGTCGAATTTACCGATGAAGTTCTGGGGAGAATGCGTTCTCACAGCAACTTATTTGATCAATCGCACTCCTAGCGTTATCTTGCAGAACAAGACTCCGTATCAGCTTCTGTTTGGAGAACCACCATCGTTTAATCATTTAAAGGTCTTTGGGACACTATGTTTTGCTCATAATCAATTTCGGAATGGTGATAAATTTGCAACCCGAAGTCGTTGCTGTGTTTTTGTTGGTTATCCTCAGGGTAAAAAAGGTTGGAAGCTGTATGATCTTGACAAAAACGAGTTCTTAGTTTCTCGTGATGTCGTCTTCTCCGAGAAGTGTTTTCCGTTTCTTGACTTACCAAAAGCTCAAGCACGTTTAAACTCACATGAGTTATGGGCTTCAATTGCTCCTGGTCCATTACCAGAAGAAATATATGATCCAATTATTGGGCCCATAATTCAGCCCATTAATGAATTAAATGATGAGCCCATATTATCTCCACCTAGCTCACCTGCAATTAACGAAGAAACAGAGTCTTCTCGCGTGACTCCTCCGACGAACGAACCTCCTCCGGTATCAACGACGCAACTCCTTGGACGCGGTCACCGCACCAAGAAAGCGGCAGTTAGACTACAAAATTACGTGGTCAATTCGGCAACAACTCCGACTATCGAATTGTCTGGGAATATTAAATATCCGATTGCTACAACTGATTCTCTCCACCGATTCTCTCCATCTCATGTCGCTTATCTCGCTGCAATCAACTCGGCAGTAGAACCTAAATCCTTTAAAACTGCTATGCAAAACAACAACTGGAAAGCAGCTGTGGAATCTAAGTTCAACGCTCTTGAGAAAAATGGGACATGGTGCTTGGTTGATCTTCCGAAGGATAAGGTTGCCATTGGTAGTCAGTGGGTGTTCAAACTCAAATTTCAGTCCAATGGTGATATAGAGAGATACAAAGCCCGCTTGGTAGCTCTCGGAAATAACCAAGTCGAAGGAGAAGATTACAGTGAAACTTTTTCACCGGTAGCTAAAATGGGAACGGTACGACTTTTCTTGGATGTTGCTGTTAAAAGGGGTTGGGATGTGCATCAAATGGATGTGCACAACGCCTTTTTACATGGGGATTTAGCAGAAGAAGTGTACATGAAGCTGCCTCCCGGCTATACTGTACAAGATAAGACAAAGGTATGTCGATTACGAAAATCGCTTTATGGATTAAAGCAGGCACCACGGTGCTGGTTCAAGAAACTGTCGGATGCTCTCTTGGACTATGGATTTGATCAGTCACTGAATGATTATTCACTTTTCACATATGAGAAGAATGGAGTTCGAATACATTTGTTAGTGTATGTTGATGATCTTATATTGGCAGGGAGTAGCTCAACGGAATTGTCTAACTTCAAGAACTACTTGGCCAAATGCTTTCACATGAAAGACTTAGGACAATTAAAGTTTTTTCTGGGAATTGAAGTGGCAAGAAACTCTACAGGAATGTACCTATGCCAACGACAGTATACATTAGATATTATAAATGAAGTTGGCTTGTTGGGTGCAAAACCATGCACGTTTCCTATGGAACGAAATAGCAAACTGACTCTTTCCACTTCACCGCCGCTAAAGGATCCTTCTTCATATCGTCGTTTACTGGGCAAATTGATATACTTGGGAGTTACTAGACCAGATTTGGCTCTATCGGTTCACACTTTGGCTCAATTTATGCAACATCCGAATGAAGATCAGTGGCTCGCAGCTTTGCGTCTGGTACGATATTTAATGAATGATCCGGGACAAGGGATTTTACTTCGAGCAACAGGTTCTTTACATGTAACTGGCTGGTGCGATTCGGATTGGACAAGTTGCCCTTTGACTCGAAGATCGGTTTCGGGTTACTTTGTGCAGTTTGGGGATTCTCCTATTTCCTGGAAAACAAAGAAACAGAAAACGGTTAGTCGCTCTTCCGCTGAAGCTGAGTACAGATCACTGTCAACGTTAGTGCAGGAACTCATCTGGTTAAAGCGCGTCTTACAGACACTGGGAGTCGAACACATTGACCCGATGACTGTGATGTGTGATAGCAAATCTGCTATTCACATCGCTACGAATCCTGTCTTTCACGAAAGGACGAAACACATTGAATTAGACTGCCACTTTGTCAGAGATGAAGTCTTGAAGAAGCTGATACATCTTCAACATGTCGATACAAAGCACCAACTGGCTGACATTTTAACCAAACCGATTGGTAAGGTTGGGTTCGATGAATTTAGGTGCAAACTGGGCATTAGTAACCTGCATGCTCCAGCTTGAGGGAGAGTAATAGAATTAACATTCTGTTATAACGGTTCTCTGTTTTGCCGAGTCTCTAGCTCTGTAACTAGCAGTATATTCTTGCTATATTCTAGCTTATCGTTATCTGTAACTCTTTAAATACTTGATGTATATGATGATATAGAAACACGACTTTCAGATACTTTGTTCCTTTTCATTATATAAATTTTCGCATGAGGAAAAATCAGAGAATCGTCTTTGTGAAAGTTGACGGTGAATTTCTTGTGTTTCCTCTTCGAAGGAGGTGGTGGTGGCTCACTTAACAAATGGATCAGCCGTCGTTCCTCCACGCGCGATGAAACGGAGCGTGAATGAAATTAATTGCTTGTTGGGGCCATTTAATATGCGCACGTGCTTGCTGATTATTGGATAGTTAGAACCAATTTGGGCTTGGTGTTTTTTTTTCAATTTTTCTNATTAATTGCTTGTTGGGGCCCATTTAATATGCGCACGTGCTCGCTGATTATTGGATAGTTAGAACCAATTTGGGCTTGGTGTTTTTTTTTCAATTTTTCTCTGATATTATTTGCTCTTTTCACTCCCATAAGGCGCCTCAGGCCCAGAAAGAATTTTTATTTATAATCCAAATAAAAACGGATATCATAGTTCTTTAAATATATTATATACTATAAGATAAAAACATAAATCGACAACAAGATAGTAAAGATACTTAGTTGTTGTCAAAAAAAAAAAAAAAACTTAGTTGTAGTTAAGAGATCTTCTAAGTGTCTAATGTCAGTATAGTAAAGATATTTAGTAAATAATATAATTCTTTTTATAGCATATAAAATTAAAAGAGGAACCATCAATATAAATTTTTGAAGAGATAATATAGTTCTTTGTGATTTACGTAGTAAAGATATCAAAGAGTAAGAAAATAATAGAACATCAAAGAGTTTAACTTCCTAAATAGTTTAATAATGAACTTTACCCGCATATAATGCGGGATGATTTTTTCAAATTATAGTTGAACTTTTTTTAATTTATAATTTTTATATTTTAATTTTGAATATGTGATATCTAAAAAATATTTTATTTTAAATATGTAATTATGTAAATGTTATATAATTTAGAATATTTTATATTTTATTGAATAATAATATTAGTTGATTATATTAATTAAATAATTACTGTAATGTTATTAAATAATGATATTAGTTAATAATTGCAATATTACAAATTTTTATATTAAAATCATAGTTAAAATATTTCATAAATAATGATACTTTAGTTTTATAATTTTAATTTTGTGATATTTTAGCTTTATAGTTTTATATTTTAATTTTAAACGTGTGATATATTTTTTGATTATATGTTATATTATTAAAAGAACAAAATATTATGGATTAAATTATTAATATAATTATATTAAGATCTATTAAAATTATTCAAATAATCTGTATTTTTATTTATATAATTTATTCATCTTTGCCTATTACTTTGTTAAGAAATATGAGACTTTTTAAATATATTATTATTAAATATTTTATACTCATTTAAAATATATATATTTTAATCAAATATAACATTTAAGCATTTGATTTATATTCAATAATTGATCCAAACAAAAATAAATATTGAAATATTTTATTTAGATTTTCAGAAATATAAATAGATTAATCTTTGATAAATGTAAACTATTTTTGATAATTGTTTAGAAAACCTATTTGGTTTAGGATATAAATAAATTATTATAATTGAATTTTATAATCTTAAAACTATTTTTTAATTTATAGTACTTTTGATATAATAGTTATCCATTATAACCTATTATTTGCATTAAATATTTTATTTTTAATTATCTATCTGAAAAAAATTTAAATATTTTTTTTAGAATCTAGGAAATATAAATTGATAAAGATTCGATAATTTTATTTGTATAATTCATTTTAAATTACATTTTACTCATAGTAGTTTTTATATAATAATTGGGGATTATAATCTAATATTTTAGTTAAATTTCTGATTTAGAATTACTGTATAATTTTTTTAAAAAATATATTATTTGGAATCTAGGAAATATAAATAGATAAATCTTTCATAAATGTTAATATTTTTCTGATAATNTAAAAATATATTATTTAGAATCTAGGAAATATAAATAGATAAATCTTTCATAAATGTTAATATTTTTCTGATAATTTTTTAAAATAGTTATCTTGTTGAAAAAGATAAATCAAATATTATTTTATATAATTCTTATTAAAATTCGTTTTATTTTATATATTTATTAAAAATATTTGATTAAAAATATTTTAATTTCTTAAATATGTATTTTGAAAAAATCTTTAATTCTTAAATAAAAATTTATATATAATTACAATTTTACCCTTAATGAAAACTACACAGATTTCCACTTTTACCCTTAATGAATATTTTAAACTTTTTAATTAAATTATTTTTTTTCAATGGCATATCATGTAATATTTTAATGATTTTAAGATTTTATTCTTAAAAGTGTTCTTCAAATAATATTATAGAGATGTTAAAATATTTTTTTTTTTGTGCACCAAATATTATTTAATTTAAATTTGGTTTTCTGTTGATAAAAGGAAATTTATGTTTTCGAATCATTAGGGGGGGGATTCATTTCAGTAAAATATGATGTATATGAATTTTTGACGGAGAATGACATGTGATTTAACGAGGAAAAGTGATTCTACAATTTTCAAAAAATCCTAATTTTGTATTTTTCTAGAAAAACACGATTCTACGTTTTTTAAGAAAACATAATTCCAAAATTTTTAAGATATTAATTTTGTATTCAAATTTTTAACATTCAAATGATATATTTACATCTAAATATAAATAAAAAATGGTCGAACGATCATGCATTAAGATGTAGTCAGATTCAACCTTAAAAAATTGAGATCCAAAACAAAAATAGAGCTGAAATTGTACATAGAAGGATTCAAACTTAGGTACACTCTATTGTAAACAATTCTAACTTTAGATTAGGTTGAAATCTATGTCAAACAATTTGATTATTCTACGAATCTACTATATTTCTAATAGGAACTACATATGAAATCTCATATAGATTCTTTCTATTCGACAGATATAAAAATGTACATTTTCAAACCGAATGCTCTCCTTTCAGAACAAGATGAGACTTTTCATCATCTATATCTTCCATGTTGGATCTTTCCTCAAGCAACTGAAACACTAATTTAATGTCCACAAGACGCAAAACAGTTTTCAAGTAAACATCGAGAAAGTAAAGAGGAAGTGAAAATTGGGAGAGAAGACAATTGAGCCTTTTCCAAGTAAATAACAATATGAAATTCGTTGAGAGCCATAATTTAATCGATTCAACTGATAGACATCTGAAAGAAAAATGAGGGTTTGAGTTCGAACTCTAGAAAAATGATTGTTCAATTAAAGATTGATCAGTTTAACGTGATCTTCTACCCCAAAAGACTATATTTCAATTGAACTTCAACCCAACTCCTTTATCATAATAATAAAAAGGCTCGGAATAAGACTCAACTAACATTTTTTATAGACATGGTTTTCTACATATCAAATGACTTATATATATATAGTTAGTTAGTCGTTATGATATATTTGAGATGTTGAGTTTTATTCACTCATATTTCAAGAAGTCTACCTTTTAAATGTGAAATGTTTTTCTCTAGTATATAAACTTCATCGGTCACCCAATATAACTAATTAATTTTGAGCTAAGGATTCCTAATATTAAACCAGAAGAAAACAAAGACATCAACTCGGAAATAACCGGTCCCCTTTTCTATGTGGGTTTAATACACATTTCAAAGTTGTGGCTATTTTTGCTTCTATCTCGGAGATAACCAACCGACCCTGATTTTATTGACACGTGTCATATGTAACAGTTGTTTGAATCTAGAGAGATAATCTAAACCCATAAGCATTGAGAGAGTGGGACCCACATAGACAACAAACACCTCTTTAGCGAAAAAAATTTCAACACTTGAATTCTCCTTTGTATCTAATGGACAAACCTCACCAAATTTGTGATTCACGGTAAAGAAAAAATGTTTTGATTATGTCAAAATCGATCCATGCATATAGTACATATTGAATCTTCTACGTTAGGCGCATCTACTTCTAAAGTATACATAATCTTCACTAATAAGTTAGATGTGCTAAAAGTTTTAGGACTTTGAACAAATTTTGGAACAATAGTTGAATCAACGTTTGTATGTTCTTCTGAACAATACAATGATACATTTAATATAATATTCATTAGCGATGAACATTTCGAACAATTGGTTCTATGTTCGGTTATACATTTGAGTTTTTTCAATACTTTGTATGCATTACTCACGATTTCACCTTCATTTATTATAGCGTCAAGAAATGCATCTTGTTCGGAAGATACATGAACACTAATAAATTCATAAGGATGATTCAAAAATAACAATATATTTTCGTTAATATCTATAAATTATATATTCCAATCATATAATTANCTATAAATTATATATTCCAATCATATAATTAAATTGAAGCGTATGTAAGTTGGTGCATGCGGCATGCTTTGTTTCTTTTTCTCATTTTAGGATTTTATTTAATATTCTCAAACACATATAAGAGATTGTACTTTGTGCCTAATCATTATCTACTATTGAATGTTATTTAATGTT
>OVAO01001844.1:0-14034 GCA_900406285.1 Biscutella auriculata
GATAAACCATATTTGTACACGCTTTGTAAGAACAGTCTCTAACGACGATGTGTCGCCGATGAAGAGGTCGAAGGTATCCTAATGCATTGTCATTGGTCGACATACGGTGGACATTTTGCCACATTCAAGATAGTCTCAAAATTTCTTCAAGCGGGTATCTGGTGGGAAACGATGTTCAAGGACGCACATCGATTTATAATGCAATGTGATTCTTGCCTAGTAAAAGGAATGAAATGCCCCATAACCCGATAATGGAAGTCAAAATATTTGAGGTCTAAGGAACACACCTACATCCTTGTAGCAGTGGATTATGTGTCAAAATGGGTTGAGGAAATAGCAAGTCTGATTAATGATGCCAAAGTAGTCATTAAGCTAATCAAGAGCATAATTTTTCCGAGGTTTGGGGTACCCAAGGTATCGATAAGCGACGGTCAATCCCTTTTCATCAACAAGATCTTTGAGAACTTACTAAGAAAGTATGGGGTAAAACACAAGATTTCCATGCCGTATCATCTTCAGACAAGCGGTCAAGTAGAGGTTTCGAACAGAGAGATTAAGGCAATCTTTGAAAAGACGGTTGGGATAACGAGAAATGATTGGTCTCCAAGCTAGATAACACTATGTGGGCGTATAGAACAGTGTTCAAGATACCTATCGAGACGACACCATTTAACTAGATATATAGAAAATCTTTCCATCTAACGGTAGAAATGGAGTACAAGGCCCAGTGGGCAGTTAAACTCCTCAATATATATATCAAGTCCATTAAGGAAAAGTGTGAGATGCAACTCGAGGAGTTGGACGAAATATGCCTTGGAGCCTATGAAAGTCATCGGTTATACAAAGAAGGACGATGGTATTCCACCGCAAGGAAACTCTCTGCAAAGAGTTCAAGCTCTTCCCAGGTACTGCTATTCAACTCTAGGTTGAAGCTCTTCCCAGGTAAACTTAAGTTGAGGTGGTATGGTCCTTTAACGGTGAAAGAAGCACGACCTTATGGTGCACTGGCCAGTTGATAAACAGATATTTTCGGTCGGGATCTAACTTTCCTAACAGTTTATCAATGTAGATTTAGTAGTGAGTAGAGTTGTCGAACCAATCTCGGGTTGTGATAACGAACTAGTCCTAAATAGGGATTGTTAAGTCTAGGCGAAATCGATAGGGTATGTTTGTCACTAACAATCCTAGTTAAACCAACAAAATGAAAATAATGCAAATGTAAAGAAAAAATAAAAAGCAATAATGATAAAAGATGTGAATAAGCAATAACTAAACAAGCATATGGATCAAGGTATTGGAATGGGGAGATAATCAAACTCTAATGATGTTTACTTTCACATTCTAGGTAGTCTTATGTCTAAGGATCTCAATTCTAGGCTAATTCACTCCCGTGATAGAAATCCCTTTCTAAATCATGCAACCACACAATCCCTTGGCTAATCACACAATCTAGAAGCAATAGATACAATCCTCTACAACAATCTATCAATCCTTAAACAATCCCTTGGAAAGGACTAATAAACTTCAAAATTATTTGATTGGGGAATTTCATCAAGCACCTTCCGGACGATGAAATTCCCTAGATTCAAAGATAAGGTGATCAATCAAATCTAAGCATTAGGAACAATAATTTCGACGAAGACATATTCTATATAACCATAAACATCAATTGAGTTCTGGATCTACCCCAAAACCACCTCAATCCATAAGCTAAAAGACTACTCACGCATCATGAACAAAACACTTGTGAAGTTTTTGTTCATAGTGAGAGAGATAAAAGATAGAAAATGGAATTGCAATAATATAAATTAAATAATCCAATACAAGATGTTGAATAACAAAAGAACTTTAAGAAAAACTAAAAAGAGAGAAAATTATGAAAAAGGGAGGCTAGGAGAAGAAGAAGAAGAAGAGAACTAGGGTTTTTAAAGTAGGTCATATTTATAGAGAATCATATTTAGGGTAATAAAATGGAATATTCAAAGGAATATTCTCTTCTTCGGAGGTCCCCGCCGGGCAGTGCACACCGGCGGAGGTGACTGGCGGCCATCCACTAGGGGCGCATGTCCGTGCTCCACCAGTTTGCGCTCACTGGCGTGAGTGACCGGAGGTGGTCTTCGATCCGGGCCTGGTTGAGATGCGCCGGTCAGTGCACTCACCGGTGGCCATGACCGGCGGTCATCTCCCAGCTTTGTCTGGTTGAGCTTCGTCAGTCTGGTCTAGACTGGCGGAGGTGGGACTTCGGGACATGGTTGATATTTGCTCTTAAAACGCCTATTCTTGCTCGATTCACGCCTTTTGCCTCCTTTGCACCTGAAATGGTGGAAACTATGCAATTGCACCCTAAAGACTCTAATATGCACCTAAAACTAATGCGAAACGAGTGAAAATCAAGAGGTAAAATCATTAAAATCAGCACTCATCACTAGTGCAAACCCAGAGAAAGGCGACTCAGTCATCCTTTAAGATCTAACACAAGAGTGACTGTAAAAACGTTAAGCTTAGAGACGTAAAGAAATCTCACTTGGGGGAAGTCCCATGGATGTCTTTGTAAATATTTTTGTTTGAGTTTCTAATGATTTTGCTTGAGTTTGGAGGCTGTTTAACTTAGTTGTATTGAAGTGTTTTAGCTTTTTCAGTTTTTGGATGATTTAGAAGGCGTAATCAAGACATATGTTGGTGTATCGATCATACATATTGGACAACTATGTTTGATACATAACATGAGGACCAAATCAACTACATCGGTCATATGCATCAAACGGTACCAGACCAATGCACAACATTCCAAGTCGGAATCACCACCATTGGTCAAACGCATCAGACGAGCATGACCAATGCAGTTCAAAACAACGAAAAGAGCCCATATCAGGCATTAATATTGGTCTCTTCGGCCCGATGTCAGGTTAAAAACTCCGATTTATACTTATTTAAAAAAAAACAAAAACCCTCAAACCCCACCTTCTTTTCCCCCTCTCGCGATTTTTGAAGCAACCACCATTGCTCTCTCTCTCAGAACTTCAAAAACTGATTTTTCTTTCCAAAATCATTCGNCTTCGGCCCGATGTCAGGTTAAAAACTCCGATTTATACTTATTTAAAAAAAACAAAAACCCTCAAACCCCACCTTCTTTTCCCCCTCTCGCGATTTTTGAAGCAAACACCATTGCTCTCTCTCTCAGAACTTCAAAAACTGATTTTTCTTTCCAAAATCATTCGATTTTAGAGATTTTCGGTGTTTCATTTCAGTTTCTTATTTATTCTTAGAGTAATTTGCATAATTCTCATCTACCCAACAACAAAGGTATGACCCCAAAAACTAAACTCTCTCTTAGGTAATTCTTCTTTGTCAGAACTTGAAGATTCTTATAATTTCGGATAGAATGTTATTGCTTATGCTTAAAAATCATTTGAATGGGTGTTGCATGTCAATTTCTCTTGAAAATTATGTCCTATTTTCGTGATATTGTGGAACCCTTGTTTCGATTCTTGAGCGTTTTTAGTATTGCTTTGACTGTTTGGATTTTATTGGAATCGTATTCACTACTTGCTTCGCGATTTTTGCTATTAGGATTACCAATTTAGTCCAAATTGTACTATTATCTTATGCGATCTCGATTTTGCACCTATGTGTGATTTTAATTTCTTGCAATGCCTCGATGAAATGCTCACTTTCTTATATCTATTTTCTTGTAGCATTTTTGATGTCAGACAACAAATTGACTTCGAAAGACAACGACAAAGCATTTGATACGGGCAACTCAAAAAACTCAAAGGTTAAACATGGAGATAATGTGTGAAGCGCTGATAGTATTCACATTGATGAGCCGTCTGAGGTGGGACACAAGAGACCAAAAACCAAACCCTAGCCGAGGATAGCCCGAGTGACCTGTCAGTAAAGGATCTCTATGACCTGTTCATGGAGATGGATTTTATCGGGTCTTTTTTCCTAGTCTCGACACGCTGAGGCAGTTGGGGATTTATGAGGATGTCATGATGATCATGACAGAGATGGGAATTGACAAGCTCATACAGTGGAGTTACACGGTGTACAAGAAAGACATCGGCATATTTCTCACCACGTTGAAAGTTCAGATCATCGAGGAAAGAGCTTATGATGAGCACAGAGGATGCTTCCTCAGATTAAAAAATCGTAAAGGAATTTGCTATGTGATATTATTCAAGGATTTGGGCATCCTTTACGGATTCTCTGCTCAATGTGCAGCCGATTTTGAACTAGTGAACTTTGAGACGGAGATGATTTGGAGTCAGATTAGCAGTGGAGCGATTAAGCCAGGGATAACTAAAGGTTCCACTACTCGCCATCCTGTAGTGAGCTACATACACAAGGTATGGTCCACTCATTCTTCTGCAGGCGCAAAACAAGCGCCATTCATTCATTCCAATGAATTGCAGTTCATGCGTCTAGGTTTAGCTTCATGCATCTGCAAGCACAAGATGGACCCCTAACTTTTCCCCACACTCAAAGAGCATCGACCTAGCATAGCCTGACTTTTCTGTGATCAGTTAAAGGCACTTAAGGAATGGGGTATTTCTAAGAAGGATGCTACACCGCAACTCAGCATAGGTGTTTGGATAACCCCAATACTTCGGGCAGACAAGATTGATCTGAGCAATGACCTTGCATTTGAGCCAATGTACATATACCTCAAATATCTGAAGAGATGCAGTTATCTGCGTGGGCAAGCTGGAGGGTTCTTTGCCTAACATTTCACGACGGTTTATGCAAGGAAATGAACTATTCTTCTACCAAACCGGCCTCTTACCAACCTTCACTTCTCTGACAACCTTACCTTCCAACCTCCAGAAGAAGCACTTTTGGAACCCCTCGGTCCATACCACTTAGAGGCATTGGGAGCTGAGTCGTGTGGGCCTATTGTTTTCACTAAGGACGAGCCATTACAAGCACTGCCTAGTCACATTTATGGGAGCACTAAATACTACGAGGGGAGCCCATATGTGTCGTTGCAGCCTGGTGTGGTATGGGATCTATACTTGGATAACGGAAAATTAACGTGTTAGAACAAGTTTAAGGACGAATGATAAGGAAGATGGTTGAGAAATTGAAGAAGCTAACAAAGGAGTTGAAGAAGATTAAAACGAAGCTCTACAAATACACCACCTTCTCTAGCAGTGACATCTATGACAGCTCTAAGAGTGATCCTCCCCGCCAGCCCAAGACAGTGTACCGGCCACCAAGACAGGAAATCCTGCCACCACCTATGAAGAAGTCGAATAACGAGTCTCCAAATTTCTCATCCGATGGGGATTCGACTTCGATGCCTACTACTACTAGGTACCTCTCTCACCATTGTAAATATTCTGTTTCATTTATTTCCTTATATTTTCAGTTCTTTTTCTTTTCTTGGAATTACACGAAAACTATATAATTCAAGTTTGGGGGAGGAGTCACCTTCTTGTTGATGATGGTTTGATGTTTTATTTTCTTTATCGAGTCTCATTCTACATTGTAGATAGTTATGACTTTGCAGAAAACCAAAAAATAAAAAAATGTTAGAAAAAACCAAAAAGATTTTGCATGTTTTAAGATTGAGTCTAGAGCATATGCATAGAGGATTAATGATGTTACGTGTCTCTTCAAAGTTTAAGTGCTTTGTTGGGTAGTTTTAGCAAGTATGTTTAGTGGGAAACACACTAGAGCTGAAGCATGTTAGGTACTTTTCCCAGTTTGTCTATTTGTAGCTGGAATTGGTTCTAACCTTAAGGACACTTATCTATAGATCTGAACTTGTGCCTGAAGTCCTTGATTAGGTTCCTTATAGTATGCATTGTTTGCTAAAGGTTCCCCCCCCCCCCNTATCTTAAAACTTAAAACAAAAAGAAGTAAAACATAAAGAAAATAATAAATAAAGTTTAGTAGTAAGGAGACGGGCAAGAGGTCCCAAACCGCTTCGCGTTTGATCAACCGGCTATTAATTCTCGTAGTAAGGAGACATGCAAGAGGTCCCAAATGCCTTCACATTTGATCAACCTGCTACAAAAACTTGTGGTAAGGAGGCGGGCAAGGGGTTCTAAACATCTCCCGGTTTTTTCTCTTGCAACAAGAATAACGAAAGAAAAGAAAAAGAAATAGGTCCTAAGTGCCATGCTTAAGCAATAAAGAGAAGAGGAGGGATATAGACATAAAGCCACATAGAAATCCAAAGGTTCTAAAAGATTTGAGAATAAGGATTTAGGTTGATACTCTATAGATTGAGATCATGTCCTTTTTTTATGTCATCATAGAGCCTTTTGATAGTGTCTGGTTTTCAATCGTGATTAGATGCTTGGATGATGGATGTTTTTAGTCGTGTGTCACTCTTTTCATGATTGTCTGAGATTGCTTCCTTTGTTGCCTTACTTACAACCCACTTAGTTGAGATACTTCATACCTCTTGCCTTTACCGAACTTTAATTTGCTTGAGGATAAGCAAAGGTTAAGTTTGGGGAAGTTGATGTGTGTGGTTTTTGTTTGTATTAAACCATCTTTTGCATTCGTTTTGGCTTAGTTAGGACTGCATTTAGGTCCTTTAGAATAGCATTTGTGCATATTTGCTGTTTCAGGTGATTGGAGAGAACTTAAGCAAGAGACGGGATTATAACGGGATCAATTCGTGCCGAAGGAGTCAGATACAAGCAAAAGCGGATGCAAGCCTAAAGACGTTACAAGGAGAAGAATCATGAGGAGCCGCATCAAACCTATGTAGCGGCCATTAGAGACTGATTTAAACCTCGGAACCGAGCAGACATGTGTAGCGGTCACAAGCATCGGTCATGCTTGACTAATGCAATCCAAAGGAAGAAGACATCAAGATCATATTGGTCGCAGATATCAGCCAAGAGAATATGTAGATGCATGACTGGTAGGGGTTTCTATCACAAGAATGGATTAATCTATGTTTGGAATCTCCAGACCTAAGGCTTGCATCTAATTGTTAAAAATGGACATCCATTTTCTAAACTTAATCACATGAACGACTTTTATTTTATTCGCTTAAGTTTTTTTATCATTTCAAGTATATTCGTTTTTGTTGACATTCTTTTACTATAGTGGACCTTATGTTTTGAATTTAATCAGTTTATCTAGGATTGTTAGTAACAATTTCAATTTTTAATTACCTAAACTAATTAAATTCTTTATATACTAATTGAGTTAGTTGCATCCTAATTTAGTTCAACATTGTATAAATTTTTGCGCCAATAGAAAAGTGAGAACAAAAGAGCTTTTATCAACAGATGTCACTCAATGGGTATAACTTTCCCTGTACTTAGGAACACATGTCCTTTTGATAGGGCGTTGTAATCTTTGTGAATCGTTTTAATCAATATCACATAGTTGAAAAAAAAAATGATAGAATATCGCGACTTATGGCACGCAGTCTCCTTGAACAATGTTATCCTGTATACAAAAGTATTTCTCAATTTATATATTATTTTTGTCAAATACTCAAATTTATATATAAGATACAAGAATGTTCGATTTCTTTCTTTCTTTTTTGACACGAGAATGTTCTATTTCTATACGAATATTAATGTTCTTTTCAGAACTGAACAACATATACATAATTAATGCATATACAATATTGCAAGAGTAAGATGTAATTTAAAGCTAGACCTTTTTGTCTGCCTCAGCAAAAGTTGGACTAACGACTAATGATGATTGATGGCTAAATTAGTCATAAACTCATAGCCTCATTAACTTTCTTCCTTGTTAATCAGTTATGCCAAATTGCCAACAATTGTTTTGCTTTTATTTTATTATCATTAATTTAAGGGTTATTTTGGTTTACAAGGATATAGAGTTGAAATTTCAATTGTTATTTTTTTTGAGTAAACTTCTTAGTTTTGTTAAATTTCAAATATATAGCTGATGATAATTAGTAGTGACGAATATTAATGAACAAAAGTTGTTAAACCAAACATGGTTTTGTTTGAAGAAGAAGGAAAAAGAAAGTTGCAACCACCACGTTGGTTCGTTTTCAACACCTGTCTCTATTTTTCTTTTATTTTGGCTCACCATAAGATTCTTATTGTTCAAGCATCAATTTTTAAAACCGAAGAAATCTACCCATTACGTTACACATCTTCCAATTATCATGAATATATAAATAAACACTTACAATTTATAATACGAAGAAATCAATTAGTTAGTAAATGACTTCACCACCAACTTCTGTTGTATTGTAAGAACAGCAACCTTAGTAGCTTTCATGTCTTCCTCAACTACCTCAATCATTCACTTTTCTTCTCTTCTTCTCTCTCTATATATCTAACAGTTTCTCAATTCTCTCTTAGAATCCCCTTCATTGTTGTGTTCCGACAAAACCCAGAGAATAATCTTATCTTTGATCAGGGAAAAATGAGGGCCAAGTCTCCATCTTCCATAAATCTAAAGGTTGTATTCACATGCTGCACTATCTTGATCTTTCTCATTGTCTTCTTTGCAAGAACGAACATCTCTTCCTCTTCCTCAGAGCCAATCTCTAAAACAAATCTCTCTCAAGAAGAAGAAGAGAGTCAACATAAACCAAAAGGATGTCCATTAACACAACAGTGTACGAAGATGCCACTTTCTTTATCCGACGCATTGGTTCACTACGTCACCAGTAACGTCACTCCACAACAAACTTTCGACGAGGTATCTGTTTCGAAGAGAGTCTTGGACAAGAAGTCTCCTTGTAACTTCCTTGTTTTTGGCTTAGGTCACGATAGCTTGATGTGGGCATCTCTCAATCATGGTGGTCGTACTTGTAAGTGTTTCACTTTCCTCTGTTTCATACATCACAGTAACAGATCCAACGAAAATCTTTGATTTCTCATTAAACCTTCTCTCTTTTTGCGTTCCAGTGTTTATTGAGGAAGACAAGGCTTGGATTGCGATTGTGACTAAGAAATTCCCAAACTTGGAATCTTACCACGTCGTTTACGACACCAAAGTGAAAGATTCGGACAAATTGATGGAGCTTGGAAGTTCAAAGGAATGCAGAACTGTCTCAGATCCGAGAAACTCGAAATGTGATCTTGCGTTGAAAGATTTTCCTGCTGATTTTTACGAGACCAAATGGGATCTAATAATGGTGGATGCTCCAACTGGCTACCACGAAGAAGCTCCAGGGAGGATGAGCGCTATTTACACGGCGGGGCTTTTGGCTCGCAACCGTGAAGACGGAGAAACCGACGTTTTTGTCCACGACGTTAACCGTCCTGTGGAGGATGCGTTCTCAGCGACTTTCTTGTGTAAAGGTTACATGAGGGAGCAAAACGGGAGGCTTAGACACTTCACCATCCCTAGTCATCGGGCTCGTGCTGGACGACCCTTTTGTCCGGTGGATGTCGATCGCCGCCGTTAATTTCTTGCTGGGAATATTGTCTGGTGGCGATTGATATAGTTTACCGTCGCCTGTCAACCACCAGACTCGGGCCCGGTTAATTGGTTTTCCCAACTGGACACCGATCGAGTTGCTTAGCTGGCATTTTTTTTTGTTTTTTTTTTAATTGCTATAACGTTTTCGGGATCCAGTGCATTTACTGAAATCGGTATATTAAAATAAGAATTGTTTTACATTATTATTTGTTGTTTCATTATTATGATATCTGATGAATATTGTAAAAAAAAGTCATTGACTAATGAATACTGCAAATGAAGCATGAGCCAGATTGGACCATACCGGTATATATGCCACAAATTATATTAGATGATTCTATATTTCTTAATTCAAAATACTTGTTATTATGTTTTCAAAAATGATTTTTCATGTATATTTAATTTTTTTTGTTAAAAAGTATATTCAATTTTATTTGACTAATTTAGTCTATATTTTCTTGTAAAATCAGATGAAACTAAAAAAGATATTCTTCCTTTTTTCATTTCTCAATAGAGATATAGATAGGTTAATCATGTAACTATATTTTATACACTATAATAAAATAGTTGGAATTCGACTGAATTTCTTATGAAAATTTTCGACGAATAATCAACACATTGGAGAAGTGTCAGTTCCTTCAGAAATACGTTCACTTTTCTGATAGAAAATAAGGCCTTATAATTACATTTAATTTTCTGACAAATTGTAGTCGTTGGACATTTTCGACAAAATTACGACAAAATACTAACAAAAGTTAGATGTTACATGATGTTGAATATATCATCTGAATTTCCGATAAAAAATAGACGTTGGTCTATTTCCGACGGATTTTCAACAGACTTTTACCAAGATTTTGAACATTAATGCCATTTTCATGAAAAATGACCTCGAAAACTTCTATATATCCCTTCTTCCCTTTCCATTTCTTTCCTTTTCATTTTTTTCATGGAAAANACCTCTATTCTCTCTCTATAAAACTATTTTTGACAATATAAACATGACTTCGTCTTGTTCCGGTGATTATTTTCGGTCTTGGATGGGTACACCTCATCAAGTTATGGGAACAAGACATCTTACATACGAGTATGAATCAAATGAGTGAATTCGTGGCAATAACTACAAATCAGAAATCATCTATGACAACATGTAAAATATTTTGTCTTTGCGCTAATTGTAAAATACCACAGAACTATCGACATAAGTAAGACTTTGAGTTACTTGTTCAATACGGGTTTTATGTCAGACATAATATTTACATGGGAAAGATGATTCAAAGATAATAAATTATGGTGTACTAGTGAAGCAATGCGTAAAATGTAATGTGTAAAATGTACATTATTTTCAATGCGTAAAATGTACATTATTTTCTTTCAGATGTATATGAACAACCTAATGTAGAAGCCCAAATGTTTTCTTGATATGTTAGATGTTACGAAACATCTGTTATACTCTCGGGATGTAGAGAAGATGTGTAGTCAATATTGCCAGTAAGTGGTTTGATAAAAACAAATCATGATTGGAGCGAGGAATGTGTCAATTTGATCCCAAATTATGTGAGAGTTTTATTGCTTGAAGATAACATCGCCCCAACATCATCTTATGTGATGCATAAGCTCGTGAAAGGATTATGATTGCCTTATCAAATGATTTATGTGTGTGAGAATAATTGTATGTTATTTTGGAGAGAAGACTCATACCGTAGCATGAGTAGGTTTTGCTGCCATCTACGATATAAGGAGACTGGTGGGAAAGTTCCAATTCCTTATATGAGGATGTGATACTTACCATTAACGGAGATGTTGAAGAGGTTATATTAGTTATAACGGATAGCAACTGTTATGAGATGAAGTGTAGAACATAAAAGTGATGAAAAAATTGTACATCATTGGGATGCAAAGGCATGAAAACATTTCCAACCAAAATATTTATCGTTCACATATGAAATAAGAAATGTTTACCTTAGTTTAAGCACATATGATTTCAACCCATTTACGAAACATGAGGAACAATATTCGGTCTGACCATTTTTTGTAACTTCAGACAACTTACCTCCATCATTATACTTGTGAGCCAAGTTTAAAATCTCTAGTCCGTACAAAATTCCACTCGCAAGCCACTCTGACTTATAGCAGAACGCTCATGAGTGGAAACAATGATGGAAAGAAGATCAAGACATTTCGCAGGGAACTTACCTGAATGTTTGGACTGAACTTCTGGTCTTCTAGAATTACAGAAGGCCTAGATCGTTTTCGAAACAAATTCAAAGAATCAGAAAAGTAATCAAGGCGATAAGATAATCACGACACAAATTTGGACGTCGTGACGATTGATCAAACCGCTCATAAGATGGTAAATAAAATTTTCTATAATATTTAATTTTATTCATAATTTATTCCATAAAATTAAAATTAATTTATTTTTTTAAGAAAAAATTCTATACTCTTCAATCAAACAGCTTGACCCCAATCTGCCAGAGAAGTGTGGCCACATTGTACCTTTCATGTTGTTCATAACGAGGGGTTGGGGATTATAGGTTGATCTACCTCATTGTATGCTCTGGTGTGAAGTGGTAGATCCATTTTTTGTTTCGCCTCCTTTTGCCTTGGTAGGAGACGGTGGGATGTGAACCAGACCTCGGTTGTTCGCTTTGGTTTCAGGTGAGGATTGTGAAGCTTGGATGCATTTTTTCAGCCATTTTTTCATGGTAAGTTAGGCGGCTTAGACCTTACTTAGAGGTTTTGTGAGGCGTCTTAACGCTAATTTTCCTCGCCTTGTGTTGTCCGACAAACCTTTGTTATTGATGATTATGCTAGAGCAGTTTTGAATCCTCGAAGCTCATGGATAGGTTGTCACGTTTTGGTGGATTTTGAATCCAAAAATAATCAAAAGCACAATAAGATCAAATCCGAATGTTAATCCGTTAGAACATGGGTGAAATATGAGATTTAGTATAAACTAAAAGCGGAAAGAAACTTCTCAAAGTAAATACTTTAAAATAAAGGATTCATATGTAAACATGTTAGAGATGACTAGGTTAGATGAGTTCGCTAAACGAAATGTTAGTGTCGAAATGAGGTGCGAAGTAAGAAAGTATGAGCTAAGTTAAGCAGAAAGTAAATAAGACGGAGAATTCCCAATCAAGGGGTGACGAGTTGATCATCGTTTATATCACAATCGTTTTCGAGGTCACGAGCTAAGTTTGACTCTCAGGTCGAGCTCTGATTAAGAGATCATATTACAAGCGAGGTCGATGATGACTCTCACATTACACTTTTAAGTCTATACTCTCCCTCTCTCTCTACTGCGAACTCAATCACTTTTTCTCCTTTTTTCCGTACGACACTGTTCCTTATTTACAGTGAACAGTGTCCGGTTTATTCTTTACACTTTTGATCCAACGGGCAACAGTAGACANACCGAGACCCTTATTCTTTATGGGCTTCGTCTTCCTTCGGGTCTTCCATCTCTGCACCCTTCTCAACTAACTTTGATCCATGGGCCGAATCGGATCTTGGTTCTTCTTTGATCTGGTACCACCCAGGTACCAACAGTGGAGGCTATGTGTCCCTGTCTTGGGCTATTGTGTTATTTCAATTATTTGGTTTTGTAATTTTTGTTTGGTATTTTATAATTTTTGTTTGGTTTTTGGGTTTGATAAGAACTAGGTGAACTGTTGTTGTATTAGTTAAAATTATTCGTTTAGGTTACTTGTCATATACTATTATCTCGAACAAATTTATATCGATTCAATATTATTGTGGATGTGTGTGGTAAATTTTTTATCTGCCTGTTTATTGAGATTTCTTTAATTTCCACTCGGGAATTTTCACTTTCTCCGAAGTGAGATGTCAAATACCCTCTGAAGAGTATATTTTCCCATTGTTGAAAATAATTTTCCTTGTAGGGCATTCTAACAATTTTTCACGGTAAAATCTTAGATGGATAGAGAAAAGTTTTTACAAAAGCCAATAACAAGAAAATAAACACAAATTCGGCAGTTGAATTAATACCATGAGAACTGACCCGACGATAAAAATAGAAAACCCCAGAAACAAGATAAGACTATAGAAAAAGGTCTGAAAACGGACACATAACTACCAACTAAGTCAAGGTATGAAATGCTGAAGACGGGGACTGAGAAAATACACACTAATGCAGATTATTGAGAGAGTCTTGAACGCCTGAGGCTAATAAATTTTCTTTCACCCGAGCTATCGAGTTGATCCAACGGGCAACAGTAGACAGAAACAACGGACTCAGAAACCTCAGATTACTAGACCAGTTTTTACCAATATTTTCCATGGCACGAAAACAACCTTTGCTTGAATGTCAAATAAGACCGGAACACGAAGAAAAGCCCCGAATCCCAACTAGAACAAGCCTCAAACCAGCAAAACCTAAAGCCAATAACAACCTAAGCTAACCCTAAAACTTTGAGTCAATAACATGAGCACAAATGGAGTGAAAAATGAGAGAAATCGTGTGAGAGTTAGGGTTGAATTGATGAATTGAATGTAGAAACAAGTTAGGATCGAGAAAATAATGAGATTTGGCTTTTGAATGGCGAAAATGGAGTGAAAAATGAGAGAAATCGTGTGAGAGTTAGGGTTGAAGGAGGAGAAACCGCGAGTAGGATGAGGAAGAAGAAG
>OVAO01001845.1:0-12147 GCA_900406285.1 Biscutella auriculata
TCTTCTTCTTCTTCTTCTTTTTCACTAGGTTTTTCCCACATATAAATGTTCAAATCATATAAGCAAGTAAACCTAAACTTTATAAACAACTTCTCTTCTCTATTAAATTTAAAAAATTTCTCTGATAATTAAATATTTCTTGCTTAATTCTTATGGAACAACTCTCTATAAAACTTCTTATTTATAGACTTAAACTATTCCTTCACCGAAATCTTCTCATGCCGAGTTTATATTTTTGTTGGAATTATCCAACATATGTATCAATATAAATATAACTATATAACCAAGTGCTTATGGTTTAATGGTTGCCACTTGAATCTATAATTTTCTTCTCAATTTCCCGAGTTTGTCTCCCGAGTCCCGCCGGATACATTATTTATGCTTGGTCACCTCTAGACGATGTGATGTAGGAATTTGACTTGTTTATCTTGTGATGTAGATGGACTTCGTGGGTTTCTACGACTTTTACAACGGTAAATTAAATTCTATGCTTCATTCCTTTTTAAGCGAATGTTATATATTTCCCATTTCAAGGCTTAAGGCAATCTGTGTGCGTATTTTGGAATAATTTAACTACATTTGGTGTATAAATATATAAAGTCTAAAAAGGCCGATTAAAACATATAAAAGATCAATACAGAAAATAACCCTTAATTAAACATCTAAATGAAGGGAAGATGCATGTAGGGACGTAAAATAGTCATCAGTTGTAATAGTAAAAGAAGAAAGAAAGGAAAAAGTGTTTACCAATGATAAAAAATGCATTTTCATTTTATCAAGTTTAATAATAATACAGGGACATAAACAGGTGTATGAGATTATGATGAATAAACACATAAATGCCAAATGGGTCTCTATATTATATAGTTCTGAAATAATTGCTTACGATGCAAGGGACCCTACTGATTTTAAATGTGTCGTCGGACTGATATGTTATACATATATTCAATTTTAGTAATCTGACTTTTCTTTGTATTCAAACTTAAATTACCATTATTAATCTAAAATTATATATATTGTCAACAAAACCTGCTATATATATGTATGGACTAAGTTCTAATTTTTCACTGTGTTAATTTGTTAGAATTCAGTTCATGTTTAGGATGTAATTATGAATAGAAAGCTAATATGGAGGAATTTAACTAACTTTTTTAAAAAATAAAATTTTAGCTAGACTTTTTAATTAGTTAACAACCAGAAGTTTATGGACTTTAAGATCAATTATTATTTTTACTCTATAATTTAAATACTAAGAAAAAGTAGTTACATCTCCAAATAAGTTTTATAAGATTATACTTAAATTTCAGGTTATATTAAAACTTTGAAAAAATAAGTTTTAATAACGTAAGTTAACATATTTTTGGTAAGTCCTTATTGATGCAGACAATGCATGTAAAAATACTTAAGTTACATATTCTTTTAAAATCATGTTAATGAGATCTATGCCAGTTTGGTGCACCCGTATTACCAACTATATTTCAAGATTTAGGTTGTAATCTTTGTTTAACAATTTTAATGAACATAAATTAAATATTTTTTTGACAGCCAACACAGTATAATAACTATTAAAAAATCTAAAACAGAAAGCCACGTGTAGGAAATACTCTAACCCAAAATTTTGGATTTATTAAAAAGCTATAATTTAGATTACATATAGTTTTGAAATTTTATTCTTACAACATCAAATTTTTCTGTTTAAAATATCTAACTTATATAGAACCTTGAATGTGTTTGAAGGCAGTCTAAACAGCATTTGAAAGAGTTCATTGGTAAAATTCTAATAAGTTTTTATTTATTTATTTATTTATTTATTGACTTGTTTGTTCAGCATACCAAGACAGAAACCTGACGCAAGCCTTCATGTTTAAGACAAATTCGAACCTCATCGTCGTTAGCTTTAGAGGAACCGAACCTTTTGACGCTGATGATTGGTGCACTGATCTCGACGTCTCTTGGTACGTATACATATATAATACAATATACTACACTACAAAATACAATTAATGTTTTTTTGATTCATATATCATATATTACAAATTTTAAACTAGGTACGAGTTGAAGAATGTTGGAAAAGTCCATGTCGGGTTCTCGAGAGCTCTAGGCCTCCAAAAAACCGGATGGCCCAAAGAAATTATAACCCTAGGACACCAGTTTGCTTACTACACCATAAGGCAGAAGCTTAGGGACATGCTTGCGAAAGACAAGAACCTTAAGTTTGTTCTAACGGGCCACAGTCTCGGGGGTGCATTAGCGGCTCTTTTTCCGGCAGTTCTAGCTATTCACGGCGAGAATGAGCTACTTGACAGGCTAGAGGGAGTCTACACGTTTGGACAGCCACGTATAGGGGATGAGGAGTTTGGGGAGTTTATGAAGGAAGTGGTAAGAGAGCATGGGATAGAGTATGAGAGGTTTGTCTATAACAATGATATGGTCCCTAGAGTGCCCTTTGATGACAAGATTTTATTCTCATACAAGCACTATGGATCTTGCAATTACTTCAACAGTCTCTACAAAGGAAAGGTAAATGATCTGTGATTCATATAAGTCATCATAAGACATGTTTTTGTGTTGATTTCTCAATTAATCAACTCATCACTATATATAATATACATGATTTGGAACTTGTTAAGGTAAGAGAAGATGCACCGAATGCAAACTACATCAACTTGCTTTGGTTAATCCCCACGGTGTTGAATGGTGCGTGGGAGTTTATAAGAAGTTTCATATTACAGTTTTGGAAGGGCAAAGAGTACAAAGAGAACTGGATGATGAGGTCTATTAGGGTTGTGGGAATACTTGTCCCTGGTATCTCTAATCATTTCCCATTTGATTACGTGAACTCCACGCGATTAGGAGGCTTGGTTCGACCTAATCCTCCTCCTCCTACTTCCGAAGATAAAATTGTCCTCATTGCATGAAATCTAGACCATAATTATCATGATTCAGATGGGCAAACTATCTAATCAAGCAAAAGAAAGGCTAAGGCATAAGAGAAAACCAAACTCAATATACACTGATTAAGTCTTGAGACTTAAATCATTGATGGTTTCTATTTACTTGTTGTTTCCATTACTTTGTAATAAGAACTACTCCTTAATTAATTGTTATTTATTTCCTATTTCAGTTGTTGTTTTCTTGTTGTTTAATAATAAGATTCCTTTTCTAAAGATAAAAGAGGCATCTGATGACTTTTCTTTTTCCCAAATTTTGTCATATGGTTATAACTAAAACAGTTCCATAAATTATGTTCCACAAAAAAACAAACAAACAGAACCTTGACTCAGACCACCTGATTTAGGCATGACCAATAAACAATAAATTTATATTTATATTTATTTTCATAGTTTTATGTCTATATATCCTCACGTGTGTCAACAAAAAAGGTCTTTTTTTTTTCCAACCAAAAAAGAAGGTCTATATGCTCACATTTGATATTTGGCACGTGCAAAATATAAATATTAAGTTTTTGGTGTGGAATTTTTCTAAAGGAAGACAGTTTTTTTTTGAGGGTAGGCCATTAACACATAAATTGGGTTAAAATCCACCAACTGGTCTAACTTGGCAACGTTCAACTCTCGTGCTGCGACCACTGTTTACTTCGGAGAAAGGTATAAAAATAACATTAGGTATTGGATACGTTTTTAGAATCTTCAAACTCAATATATTTTTGTATATCTAAACAAAAATTATCTAGTTCTATAGAAAAAAGTGTATTTTTTTAATAGGTTTAGATTTAGTTAAGTTTGAACTTTGTCTATAAATAAGATTTTTCTAAATTATGACAAACCTTTAGAACAATAAGATTGAAAGTTTACTTTTGAAAGAGTTTTTAGACATTAATAAAGAGAAAGATTTTATTATACCTTGTGTGTTTACAGATCCACTAATTGGTATTAAAGTATCTCGGTTGATGATCAACTATTGGATTAGACAACGTCACGAGAGACGCAACACAACTCATACGAAGGAGTTTACATCACTATCTATTCAATATCATATGCATGCTGACTGCAACAAACTATACCTTATGGTCAATGCAGATGAATGTTTTGTTGAAGATATACAAGGTATGGTACACAATTGAACCATATATCGATGGTCCTGATAGAAATAATATTGCGATACAATTGTTGTATCAAGCAATCCCGAAAACTCTTCTTCTGCAAGTTGGCGAACAAAAAACTTCAAAAGGGTAATGTACTACGATCAAAGCTTGACATGTAAGTGTTGACCGTGTCAAGAAAGCCAGACTTAAAATTCTCATGGTCGATTTTGAGAGATTGAAAATGAGGGATTCATACACAATAGATAGCTTTTCGAGAAAGCTATCGAAGATCGCATCAAAATCAGTCTCTCTTGGAAAAAACATTAAGGAAAACAAACTTTCCTCAATAGTCTATCAAGAAACAAGCTCAAATCGTAGCATCACTGGAGCAAGTACTAGATTTGAAAACAACAAGCTTTGAAGATACTATCAGAAGATTAAAACCATACAAAAAGAGAATTGTTGACGAAGAAAACAATGCAGAGGACCTAAATAAGCTTCTTAATGTCGATACATCTAAACAAAGCAACAACTCGACACAATGGAAAGCTCATGGAAAACGAGGCCAAGGATCAAGAGGAAAGTTTAACACATAAGACAGAACATCGAATCAACTTCACAAGAAAGAAAAGAAGGATATATCGAAGTTAATATGTTTTCGATGTGATAAACCATGTCATTTCTTATCTGTGTGTCGTAAGAGAAAGTTGAAGGCACAAGAAGCAAACATAACCGAGACACGAGAGGTTGGTCCAACGCTTTATATGCATGAAGTTGTGTTCTTGAATGAAGAAAATCTTATACCCAAGGTGAGGGTATGAAGTTTCTATGATTTGAATGAACTTGCTTATTGGTAGATTGTTGAGGAACTCCTTAACAAGTATTCTTTCCTCAATGCTTTGTCCAAGATAGGCTGATTTTGATGCGATCTCCGAAGCTTTCTCGAAAAGCTATCTATTGTGTAGGAATCCTACATCTTCAATCTCTCAAAATCGGTCATGAGGGTTTGAAGTATGGCTTCCTTGACACATTCAACGCTTTATATGCATTGTGTCATGAAAGAAAGGTGAAGGCACAAGAAGAAAACAAAATCGAGACAAAAAGGTTGATCCAATGCCTTATATCACTACAAGAAAACACGTGATTTGTGACTACGGTTTGAGACTACGTACGTAGTCGCACATGTATGTGACTACCAAGCAACCCATGTGCAGCTCCATTGCACCTCCGAACACGTAGTTGCACAAAAATCGCAAAATTGGGAATATACTGTCGTAGTCTCACTTCTGCGACTAAAACTGCGACGAACGTTCTATAGTCTCAGTATTTACGACTACCAAGAGATTACTGGCTGAAGTCTCAAACATGTAGTCGTAGGAAAAGTCGCAAATTGTCCGTAGTCGCTCTTTTGTGCGACTTATCAACAACTAGAATCAAGAGTTGCACTGTAGTCGCAAAGTAGTTGCAAAAGTAGTTAAACCCATTTAAAATTTCGAATGGGTAGGTGTATCTAATTTTTGTCACTCCTGTTGGAGTCGTTAATGTGGTCGCAATTTTTGGCTATATATACCCCAATAGGTTCATATTTTACGGAGAAAACAAAACTTAAAGAGAGTGATAAAAAAGTCATGACAAATCCCTACAATAATTGGAATTGGCGAGAGTGGATGTACCGAAAAATTGATGAGCAGACAAATAACATTTCCTCCGAGTTTATTGTCAGAGTTAAAGAATTCATGAATATGGCAAACAATAACCAGATTGTGCAAAGTAGTGTGGGTAAGTTTTACTGCCCTTGTAGTAGTTGCAAGAACGAAAAATTTCTTGCTGGTCATAAAATTTGGACGCATCTGTATGGTAGAAGATTTATTCCAAACTATTTTATTTGGTATAAACATGGGGAGGAAGTGAATGTTGATTTAGTTACAAGTTATAATATAAATTATCAACTAATTTGTAGTGATTATCAAGGAGATGTTGGTTATAATATGGGTGATATATATGTGGAGATAGTTTATGATGTTTTTAATGAAAGTTTGGTCATTAATGGTAACGAAGATGATCATATTAATGTTCACGATTATCAAAACCTGGTAGAACCAAACGAGGAGGAACCAAATGAGGAGACAAGAAAATTTTACAACATGTTGGACATAGCAAAAAGTCCATTGTACGATGGTCGTCATGAAGGGGACTTGCAATTATCTTTAGCGGCTAAGTACATGAACCCGAAGTTCGATTTTAGTATGGCCAAAAAATGCGTAGACGGTTGGACTCAGCTAATTACGAAGATTTTGCCTAACGAAAACCAAGTGACGGGTTCTTATTACGAGATAGAGAAACTGATGCGGAATCTAGGTCTCCCATATCATACAATTGATGTGTGTATTGAGAATTGTATGATCTTCTAAAAAGAAGAAGAAAAATTGGATGAATGTAAATTTTGTAAAGCACATAGGTATAAGCGTAGCGACGGACAAACAAAAATACCATAGTCGTATGTGGTATTTGCTGGTGGGAGACAAATTAAAGAGAATGTATCAGACCGAGAAGAATGCCAAAGCAATGAGATGGCACGTGGAGCATGAGTCTGAGGACGAAACAATGATTTATCCATCAGATGGAACTACATGGAAATTTTTTTTTGAATCTACATCCTAACTTTGTTGGAGAAGCAAGAAACGTTTACCTCGAATTGTGCATGGGTGGATTCAATCCGTTTGGAATGTCATGTAATCATTCGTTATGGTCTGTGATATTGACTCTGTATAACTTGCCCCTAGAATTTTGTAAGAGTCCATAATTTTTGTTTCTGACGATTTTGAATTTTGGGCCAAAGCATCCACGAGCTATTCTAGATGTTTTCCTCGGACCTCTGATTGATGAGTTAAAAGATTTTTGGTCTACTAGAGTTGTGGCGAGCGATATAGAACCTAGACATACTTTTAACTTAAAAGTAGTTCTGATGTGGACGATTAGTGACTTTCCATCATATGACATGCTTTCACGATGGTTGTAAGAGGTATCTTTACCCCAATAACTCCTATTGGTTAGAAGAGTGGAGTAAAGGTTGGGTTTTTTGGTATCTGTTTTGATGGGATTCATGTTTAGAATTGTCAAACCAATTTGGGAGAGAGCTAGCACAATAGAACCTCTAAAGCATCTAATAGGTCTAAATTGATAGAGGTCGATTAACTGTCACTTAAACGAACCTAATTAAGCAATTTAACAAGTCAAGTTGTAGTAAGGGAAAAACTAAGCAAGAAAACGATTAAGATAATGATTAAAAAACTAAGCAAATGGCAAGGGAATGACTTTGGATGATTCGATTCAAGATAATGATGAACAATAACACATAATTAAGCTAGTATTAGGTATATGGATATCAAATATAGATCAATCCAATCTCGTGGTAAAAATCTCTATCCCAACATGCATACTAACACAATCTTGTGGTTAAATGCATGAATAAAAAGCAATAGCAACAATCGCAACAATCACATACAACCATCAATCGATTCTAACACACTCTCATGGAAAGACTTCAATCGAAAACTTAATAGATAAGATCTAGAAATTCATGAACATCTCTCGATTAATAAATCTCCTAAAATCTAGAATGAGGATGGCCAAACCTATTCTAGCAATAATCACATCTACAAGAAAAATACAATGATAGATTCAACCATAAGCATCATTAACCATCCTCAAATCAACCTAATATACAATAACCATATACTTTTGAAAGACTACTCACTATCCATGAGGAGAACACAAGATTTTAGGGAAAATCTATTTCAGCCATGGATTGATTAAGAAAAAAGAAAGATTGCAAAGATAAACAAGATTAAAGAAAGATTAAGCTAAGAAATTGCATTAAACTTCAAGATCCATATAGAAACAAGCTTCAAATACCAGAAGTGGATAAATTCTAGAATGGAAGCTCTCTCTCCTTAGGGTTTTAACACAAAACATATATATAGTAGTTCAAAATAGAAGGAGAAAACGAGTGGTCAATTCATTAATCTCTTATTTGACTATACTTGGACAGGATCGGTCAACCTTGGTCAATGTTGGTGATCGATCTTGTGCTTGATCCATGATCGATGATGGTGACCGATTCATATGCTCCTTTGGCAGTTCTTCATGCGACGGCCATCGTTGTTCGATGTCCTTGGTCGATATGCTCTGGTTCTGGTTCCTTTGCCCCGAAATGCTCCCTTCCCACGCCTAAGTCCTCACCATTCACCTGAATGCAAATATGCACGAATGCAATCCTAAAGGACTCTAAATGCAACATAAACTATACAAGAATGAACATAAATGGGGGCCTAAAAGCGATATAAAAACCACACATATCAACTCCCCTAAACTTAAACTCTCACTTGTCCTCAAGCTAGGAAAAAGTTAAGTGAGGGAAAGAGGTTTGAAAACTAACAGGAAATCAGATCAACGAGTTTAAAGTAAGGTAAACCAAGCAAGCAAACTCAACAAAGCATGAAAGAGTGACCCCCAACTGATAGCATCAAACAACCAAGCGTTTAAGCACTAATGAAACTAAACTATCATCACAAAACTCTATGTTACCGATTAGAGAAGGAATTAATCTAGACCATAGCAATTCAAAATATTCCTTACTCGTTAACCTTTTCAGAACCTTTAGGATTCAAGCGGTTTCATGTTCCTTTCGCTCTCTTTTCTTTACTAATAGAACCTTGGCAATTTGGCTATTTTTTCCTTTTCTTTTCTGGATGGTGGTCACCGCTCCCAAATTTTCTTGGGTATCATGTTTTTCAAAGCCAAACCACCATACTTGGGTTCTCTTGTTGCAGGTTGAGCGATAACCAACTGTGGGGTAAAAGGTGACCGTCCCCTTACAACAAGCTTCCATGGAGGTTGAGAGAATGCCTAAGTGGTTATGCATTCAAAGCGCCCGTCCCCTTACCATAGGAGTCCACAATGGTTGTGATTAAACGTTTAATGTGGTAGCATCAAAACCGTCTATCTCCTCACCAAGACCTCTGCAACAAGCTGATAAACCGCCTATCCTCTTATCCGGGGAATTAGGGTTTTATTCGGATTTTCTTATTGTTTATTTTCCTTTTCTTTTATCTTTCTATTCTTTTTTTTTAATTTGGTTTTCTTTTTGGATAAAGAGAGAGGGGGAATCCTTAGACCTACAATCACAACTTAGGGAACCTAATAAGGGATTTCAAGCACGGTTTAATACTATAGCTCAGGTTCTTATGGGAAAGAGCTAATTTTGAAGCCCAAGTAACAATTAGGAAAGAACAACCTAACATGTTTCNATGCATATGAGACAATCAAAAACTTAACTATCTACAAACTTAACTATCTACAAACTTAAAAACTTAACTATCTACAATGCATATGAGACAATAAAAAAACAAAACAAAGCAAGTCATCATTACCATGAAAGGTGGTTCCTCCCTTAAACTTAAACTACACAGTCTCGATGTAAGTCCAAGTGAAGAGAAGAAACCAAAAATACGATAAGAAAGCTAGATGCAAAAGTATATNTGTTTCAACATATAGTGCGTTTCCCACTAAACATGCTTGCTAAGGCTACCCGACAAGGCTACATAAACTCTTAGAAAAACCCATAATCCTCAATGATTCCCTATGCAAATGATCTAGACTCAATCATAAAAGAATGCAAAATCTTTTTGGTTTTTGAAAATTTTGAATTTTTTTGGTTTTTTCTTAAAAACTTAACTATCTACAATGCATATGAGACAATAAAAAAACAAAAAAAAGCAAGTCATCATTACCATGAAAGGTGGTTCCTCCCTTAAACTTAAACTACACAGTCTCGATGTATGTCCAAGTGAAGAGAAGAAACCAAAAATACGATAAGAAAGCTAGATGCAAAAGTATATACAAAAAACGAAGGTGATAAGAGAGTACCTCAATAAACGTTGAGGGAGGGATCGAATTATCCATCAATGAGATTTTTGGGGACTCATTGTCCGAGAATAGGCGTGATGGAGGAGGTATAGACCGTCATGATTTTGAGAACGAATTCCTCACCTTTCTATTGGAGCGCCTTTGTGCCAACATTTCTTCTTCGAAGTCATCCATTACTTGATCTCCAATTCCGGAGAATCTTGTGTCATCCATATCTGAACCATTGCTTGAGCAACTCACTTGCTTCTTGAACATTTCAGTGAGTTCTCCATCTCATGAGCCATCATGTTTATCAACATTACCCATCTTCTTCACCTATTTATGCAATTGTTGCACTTCCTTCACTGACTTCCTAATCGCTTGGACCTGGAATAAATTCTATAGAGATATCCTTCTGATTTTAAGATGGAGGTCTTGGACGAGTCTCGACCTAAGCGAGATAGGTGAAGGCACAACAATATATCGACCCCTCCCATATATGATAGGAGGGCGATCTCCATGATACTCTATAGTAAGAGATAGACCAGCTCGTTGCTCCTGATCCTGAGAACCTGAAGATTGTCTCTCTAAATCGAAATCACGAGGTCCGAGGAGTACCTACTGTACGGGACTGAAGTAAATGTTGATAGACCGTGAGAAGCTGGTAATTGCTAGGTTAGGGAGAAGAGTCATAGGATCTGATCCTCTATCTAAAAATTTGTAGAAAAACTTCCCCTTAACCTTGCCGGATAAGAAATATATCTTTGTCAGATACTTGACATCCATCAATCTAGGCTGAACACCCTCATCATCTTCTGGCAAATCAACTTAAGTAGGCCTCAAGATTGGAGTCACAAAACTCTCAATGCTAATTTTAGGACTCTGGTCCTTTCAGAACCATCCCATCGCTGCAGGTCAAAAAGACGTTGGCAAAGCAACTTCACAAGAATAAAATTTGCTTCCTCCAAACCCATCAAAAGATCATCACTAGCCCAATAAGCACATATCAAGGGGGCTAGCCCATGGCTCATACATGTAATCTCGTCCTTGCTAATAGAGCCCCCTTCACGCCTCGCTGAGAAGGAGTGCAAAAGGATCTTGTGCACATAACTGATTTGTTGTGTTTTTGATGTTTTTGATTTTTTTGAACTGAGTTTTCCTTTGTGTTTTCATCAGTTTAGGATGCATTTAGAGTCCCTTAGGTTGCATTTTACATGCATATGACATTTCAGGTGCGAAGATGGAATCATACAAGGAGTGGACCAAAATGAGTGATCTAGTGACAAATCAGCCTAAATCTCAGAAAGCTAGAAAGCATACCGGTCAGCCAGACCAGTGCACCTCACCGATCCAAATTGACGGACAATTTTAGAAGGACACACCGGTCGATGTACCGCTCACCTCTAGTGACCGATCCAAATTTACAGACGCTTTTGGAAGATACGTACCGGCCAAGGTACCAGTCACATCTGGTGATCGTTAGACTCCTCAAACCTCAGACGGCGAGAGTATACCGGTTAATGTACCGGTCATTCTGACCGATGCGCACATTCATATGTTTTGCGTTATTGTGATTACTTTCAACCACTTATAAGGTACTTTGTTCTATTCTAAGTACTATATGATATATATATATATACAGCCTGTTCGAGGCTTAGATTCTACGAACCGAAGATGAAATTTCTACGACTCCGGTGCAACTACATATATGCGACTCCGGTTTGGCTACATACGCTTCACATGGATGGGTGACATGGAACAATGTGAATCAAAGAAAAGTCGCATTGGAGTCACATATCTGCGACTCCCTTGCGACCACCAATAAATTTGAAACCTTTCGTATACACGAAAAAGTTTTCAAATATATAAAACACCTAAGGGGATTGAAACCATTGTTTGTCAGGATAGAGGAGAACCAAGGTAAGTATGTAGAACTAGTGAGCCATTATAACACATTCAGTATGTATTTACAATTAATATATAATATACGATATATTATTTATTTGTATAATTGCTTCACTTTAAGTTTTTTAAAAATTGTTGCCCGATTTACAAAACAACGATATACATGTTTAAGTATACATATATAAACACTTTTAACCATGTAATTTGAAAAATATAATTATATAACCAACATATGATTAACCCGAATGGATAACATATTTCGTTAAGTGTAATGCATATGTTGTAGTTAT
>OVAO01001846.1:2150-14025 GCA_900406285.1 Biscutella auriculata
TTCAGATTGCTACTGTAAATCGATGCTTCGTTTGATTTATACCTTTTTTGTGGATCTCGTTTGTTAGTTTTTCTCTTAATTCAATCTCTTCTTAAACTTCAGATTGCTACTGCAAATCGATGCTTCGTTTGATATTGGTGGATCTCATTTGTTAGATTTTTGTAGCTGATTTTCCGATTAGTTCCGTTTACTAATTCGATTTTGTTTTGTTTAATGTGATGCAGACTCTATGTCAGAGGAACCATACTTGGGTACAAAAGGTGCGTCGTTATTTACATGATTTGTTCTTCTTAATCACTTTAATCGTTTGTAAATTCTTGGTTTATGTTGCTGGTTGATACGCTTAATGACCTTAGATTAGCTACTTATATGATCCACATGCTTATAATTTCTTCATAGGATTCTGTAGAATTGTGACATGATCATGACTTTGCTTACTGCTATTGCCCCAAACCAACTATTATAGACCACTCAGTGTGTGATAGTAGGCTTTAGATTCGGTTCGGGGCAATTATGTTCGGGTTTTTTTTTCAGTTTTCGGTTATTTCGGGTACTGAATCGGGTTACTGAACTGAACGGATTAAAATTTCGGGTGGGTTCTCAGGTAATTCAGGTATTAGGAAACTTATCAAAATTAGTTGAATTTTGGTTTAAACGGATAATTTTTCGGATTGGTTTGGGTAATTCGGTTAGTTTAAGGTTATTCGGTTCGAGTATTTCGTTTAATTTGGTTAAGTTGGTTTATTTTCAGTTTAGTTTTTGTTTAATTTCGGTTTAATTCCAATTTTTTAATTTAAAAAAAAAAACAAAATTTGTTTAACCGATCGGTTTGCCGGATCGATCAAACCCATAACCAAACCCATTTCAATTAATCTTCCAATCAGTTTTTTCAGTTTTCAGTTATTTCGGGTATTGAATTGAGTTACCATCGGGTAATTCGGTTAGTTTCAGGTTATTCGGTTCGAGTATTTTTTGGTAATTTGGTTTAATTTCAGTTTAGTTTTTGTTTAACATCGGTTTAGTTCGGTTTAATTCTGAATTTTTTAAAAAAAAAAAAACAAAATTCGGTTAACATATTGGTTCACCGGATCGACCGAACCCATAACCAAACCCATTTCAATTAATCTTCCAATTGGGTATTGATAACTGAAAATTCCCGTTTGGTTTGGTTCGGTTAGAAATGTCACGTCTATGTGATAAGTGATGTTGTTATGTTTAAATTTACTCTAAACTTAAAAGAGGTTTTATTGATAAACCTTAATGAATAGGTCGAAGTCAAACCAGTACCCAAACACATCTCTAATCCAAGTCGAAGGAGTTAACACAACAGAGGAAGTGTCATGGTACAAAGGGAAACGATTAGGTTACATTTACAAAGCTAAGACCAAGAAAAATGGTAGTCACTATCGTTGCATTTGGGGTAAAGTCACTAGACCTCATGGTAACAGTGGTGTGGTTCGAGCTAAATTCACTTCAAATTTGCCTCCTAAATCAATGGTAACAACAACACACATAATCTCTATTTTCCAATCTCTGTTTGTTTTTTTTATGTGAGTTCTAATTAGAGAGTTTTGTTATTGTTTTTCTCAGGGAGCTCGAGTTCGTGTGTTTATGTATCCGAGTAATATCTAAAACTGTTGTGTGATCTTGTCTACAAGTCTTTGTTTATGGACCTTTATTTTTGTATTAATTTTTTACTCCTTATCTTGAAGTTTTGGATAAACAATTATGTTCAATCGAGTCTTGTCTCGTATTTATAACGTACTGAATTGGAAATATATTCGATTTAACGACATAGAGATAGAGAGATAATAGATATGAAACATAAGCATGGGTAAAAAATGGATCCTAAGAGCCAAATCGAATATAAAAATAGTATCGAAATTGAATTGGAAAAGAAATACCAATGGATTTTAAAAGTAGGAATCGATTTTTTAGATAATTATCTGAAAAATTAAGATGGAATCCAAATTAAATATCTAAAAATTAAAATTAAATTTAAACATTGATATTATTAATATTTTAAAATATTTGATATAATTTTATATTTAATATTAATTATTTTTTTGTCAATAATAAATGTAAGATATGGATGGGGTAATACAGTAATCGTATTAGCACAAATCACTAGTATATTTTAATATTTACTATTAATATATTTTAATGTTTAATGTTTGCTTTTTGTATTTTTTACGAGATTATTTTAAAGAAATAGTTTAAATTTTTAATTTTATTAGAATTTTGAATATTTTTTAATATTTTAGATTGAAAATACATGAATTCGATCTAAATCTTAAAAAAACTCTAAACTATTTTGTTATTCCGGATCCGATCTTAAATCCGAATCAAATCCAAAATAAAAAATAGAAGAATAAATTCTCTAAACATCAACGTGAAAATTCAAAACTCTAATGATTGTTATCCTAATTCAAATGGCCATCCAAACTGAACACAATCTAGAAATATCTTTTAGCGGCAAGGTTCTCGTCTATCCTGGTGCCGAATCCTCGTTAGTAACAACGGGTTATGAAGAGTTGCTGCATTGGTTTTGAAGCTCCGGATGCGGAAACGAATTTGACGGCTGAAAAGTTACTGCATTGGTTTAGAATTTATGTTTCTAATGGACCTTGAACATGTGTATGTAATTTTTATTTGGACTTCAATTTTGATTCGAGTTTGTAAATTGGACCGGTTCGAAATTTAATAAAAGCCTCTTTATAAAAAAGGAAAAATATATATAAATCTTTTAACTCATTAAACACGTGGTTATGTAGCTTACACGTGTAAGCATAACGGCGTCGTTTTCTCTGTCACAGAGCATCGAGATATTTTATTTGAATGGTCTCTAAAGAAGAAGACGACGATACACAATCCCTGCATTTGCAATCATGGCTTCGATGCAGCTAAGCAAACTTCTTCTCCTAGTCTGCTACGTTTTTCTTCTCGGATTTACATCATCTTCTGATTTATCTGGAATATCTCTTCCATCTTCGTCTTCTGTATCTCCGAAAGTCTCGTTGGGTTTCTACTACGAGTCACTTTGTCCGTATTGTTCTTCCTTCTTAGTTAACCATCTCGTGAAGATATTCGAAGACGATCTCATTTCAATCGTTGATCTTCATCTTTCTCCGTGGGGTAACACCAAACTCCGATCCGATAACGTCACTGTCGTTTGTCAGGTCTTACTTGCTTTTTCTCTCTTCTTCTTCCATTTCGAAATCCATATTTCTGATCCGATTTTCCTGATCTGAGATTGCAAAATTCGATCTATTCTCCTTACGTAAAGCAACACTAATCGAGCGATTTACATAAATTTTGTTGCTAATTGTTGTAGCACGGAGCATTCGAATGCTTATTGGATACTGTAGAAGCTTGTGCGATTGATGCTTGGCCTAAATTGGTAAGTAAGATTCTGAGATTTGATTTTGCTCTGTCACCGTTGAAATATAACTTCATTTGTTGAAGCATGGTTGTGAGATAAAAACCGTCATCTTCGTTGCAGAGCGATCATTTCCCGATCATCTACTGTATAGAGAGTTTGGTGATTGAACGCAAGTACGACAAGTGGGAGACATGTTTTGAGAAACTCAATCTGGACTCAAAACCTGTTACTGATTGCCTCAACAGTGGACATGGAGACGAGGTTAGACCTCCTTTTCGGTCTTTTAGTCTTCTTGTTTCGTTTTTGTGCAGCAATTTCTCGTTATGAACAGAACTTCCATTCAATTACTGGTTTCTTGTCAGCTATTGGAGTGTTAGCTTCCGGAATCCATGTTACTATTGTTGAAATGGTTGAGCGAAGAATATAGAAGAAAGCGTTTAGTACTTTACAGACTAACTTCCATGTTGAGTATCTGTATCCAATGTATAATGTATTAATCGGTTTCATTTGCTGCAGCTTGAGTTGAAGTATGCTGCAGAAACGAGTGCACTTCAGCCTCCACATGAATATGTACCTTGGGTAGTCGTCGATGGTCAGCCACTTTATGAGGTTCGTTTAGTATTCTTCTTTCTTTTCATATTTTTTTTTTTTCAAAACCTCCATTACCAAATGCACGCTCTCTTGTGCATGAATCATAAATGCTATAATGTTATCACTCCTCAAATTTATGATTTGGGCTTTTTCCCACATATTTCTCATAGCCTTATCCATAACTGTAAATTCTACTTACCTATAATCTTATGAGGATTACATGTTTAAAAGGGGTATTATAGATTAAGTTGCACACAAATAAATGACTATCATTTGTTAGGTTTAAGTACTCGAGACCTCTGAGAATGGATGTTGTGGTTTCCAGTATTATGAATAAATGTTCCACATCGGAAGTTGGAATCCTAAGGGATATGGGTCAATTTACTCGTTGTTAATTGGTTTTGAGTTGGAAGTCCACAAAATTTAACATAGTATCAAAGCTTAGATCCATATATGACCCAATCCAATCCTTTATCATGGTCTATCGGGATTCTTGCCGAAGTTCTGAGATCTTTAATCAGAAGAGTCCATTTTGAGGAGGTATATTGGGGATAAATATCCTACATCGAAAGTTGGAAGGGATCCTAAACGATATATAGGTGATATATGGGTCAATCCACTCATAACCAATTAATTTTAAGTTGGAAGTCCATAAAACTTAACATCTATTGAATCTTCTTGTTCTTTTGAGTTAGATGAGCTAAGACAGTTTGGAACATGATATCTCTTTAGCTATGGTTTGTATCATGATCTATATGATGTTTAATGCGCTGCATAAAAGCTCTTTTGATCAATGAAAACAGAATATATATGTATGTGACTATGTGTGTTCTTTTCTGAATATGTCTTGTATGTTTTACCTTGTAGGACTACGAGAACTTCATTAGCTACATCTGCGAAGCTTACAAAGGTAATAAAACACCCAACGCATGTTCTAAATACTCTCCTCTCAAAACCAATCACAGGGTGAAAGTGAAACATTTGCCTCTAGTTTGCGGTAAAGAAGTTAATAATAAGATATGGGATTTATTGAAACGTATCAAAACCTCTTTTTACGATATCACAAACCAACTACTATAAAACACTTTTCAAGTTCTTTTGGTTTATCACAAGACAGCTTAAAAAGACTTATCTATGTTAATAAAGTCCATATGTTTTTTCAGAATGTACGTTTGTAAGAGACCTTTTAAAAATCTCACATTAGTCTTATCATATGTTTGTATTTTGAGGTAGGAAACTAAAAAAATAATGCAGTACTTGTGATCAAGTAAATATTGTACTGTTTGTACTTTGTTAGATGTATGACTTCACTAGATTGATGATTTTTTACGTATTTTATTTTTAATCTATCTAAATACTAAGCTAAATTATATATATTAATATTTTTAATATATATTTTTATTTTATTTTTCTGTAATTTTAATGTATTTGTAAATGTAATTTTAA
Source organism: Biscutella auriculata (assembly GCA_900406285.1). Taxonomy (NCBI): domain Eukaryota; kingdom Viridiplantae; phylum Streptophyta; class Magnoliopsida; order Brassicales; family Brassicaceae; genus Biscutella; species Biscutella auriculata. Next base: position 7,570 of record OVAO01001846.1, read on the forward strand.
AATAATATTGTACAAATTCTTTTATCATCTATATTATATTGACAAAAAGATCTATTTAGAGACGATTTTACAAGAGGATTCATTTAAAAAAGATTTTTTGAAGATGGAGATAATTTGTTCGAAAGTGGAATATGAAAAACTTTTTGAAACGGGATAAAATAATTCATTTTTTGAATGTTCCGAAATTTGGAGAAATTGTTTGATTTTAAATTTATTATATCAAATATTTATTATATCTCACTAAATCGATTGGAATTGATGCAGAATAATAGTGGTGAACATGTAACTATAATAAATATTACATTTAACTAATATAAATATAATTGATAAAAAATAATATTAAAGTTACTGTTAAAACAGAAAAACAAAAGGAAAGAAAAAGTCTAATAAAATATAAATGACCTTGGCTATAAGACAAAATTATTATTTTTATATAAAATTAATATAATTTTCTTGATTTATTTTTAAAATTATCCTTTACAAATCCCATACCCAAATAATTTTCAAACTAAATCATAATATATAGGTCGTGTCAAAAGAAAATGCCAATAAATATTCTAAACCCTACTTTACCAGTAATAAACCGATTATAATCGATAAAATTAACCAACCGACCACACATCTTGTACCATTGCTTACCGTTAATCCAAATAATTTTCAAACCAAATCATAACACACTTCAAATAAAATTAAACACTATAAAACCCAAACAAAATGTGTATGAACTATGGGTAACCAACAAAAAAAGTTGATTTTTTAGCCGCTAGAGAACAATAAAAAATCTTTTCATACGTCGGTTACCATTATAGATGTGCCGACGTATGAAAAGATTTTAGCAGATCGTAATAAAATACCAATAAATATTTTAAATTCTACTAAACAAGTAACAAATTGGTTATAACCGATAAAGTTAACCAACCAACCGCACAGACTGTCCCGCGGAAATTCCGTCTACCACTTGAATGACGCGGTCCACCACTCCCTCCTCCGCTGCTTCTACCTCCTCTTCCACCGCCACCACCGCGTCCTCCACCTCCCTTAAGAACTCTTTTAATAACGTCCTGAGAATTTGCTTCAAATCCAAGCTTTGAGACATTAACAGGAACAATCTCGTGGTTAGTTGAAGAAGAGCTAACGTAAGATAAATTGTTATGAAGATAAAAGACATAAAGAATATACAAAACCAACGAAACTTTTCTCAAATCCATTTTGTCTTTTTTTGTGATATTGTCTTTTTTTTTTTCCTTTTGATTTTCTATTTAAAAAAAAGTTTTGTGTCCAAATTGTAACTTTACTTAAAATGACATTGAGGAAGAAATAGGACACGGCATGAGTTGTTGTGGTCTCATTAAGAAGTTGTGTCTGAAATTTCTAATAATAATCAAATATTTATATTTAATAAATATCTAAACACTCGAGATTTAAGAAGGATAAATAAAAATTAGCTCATCTAAATTCATCCAAATAATTTTAAGCAATTATTTATACTTATCCATATTTATATATATCTGAACCTAGAGATTTAAGAAGGATACAAAAAGAAAAAATTAGCCTATCTAAATTCATACAAATAATTTAAGCAATTATTCATACTTATCCATATTTATATTTATCTAAAAAAATATAGATTTATTAAGGAAAAAAATCATTTTATATATTAAAGAAAGTATTGAAAGTCACGTGTCAAATCCATAATTTTCTATTTACATTTTATTTTTAAAAATTTAATACCGTAAATCTATTAAGAAACACATTTATTTTTGAGTATTTTAATTAATTATTGTTACTTATGTTTTCAAACAATATATTCTTAATAAAATAATTATTTATATTTAATATTTAATTTATTCAAAATTCCACTAAAAACAACAATGTTATATGTCAAATAAATTATTATCTAACAATTAAATTTGAACAAAAAATTAATATATTGACCCAAAAAACAATAACCTAAAATATTTAAATTAAATAAAATATATTAAATATTTGATGACAATGATAAATTAGACATAATCTGAATCCTAAGTTAATACAATGTGAAACTAGGATAAACGTGTTTGTAAGTGAAATTAGTCTAACAAGTGACGTTAGTGTAATGGTAAAACACATGACATCATTAGTTATGAGGTTGGGCTTTCAAGTCCCTGTAAAAACATTTACTCTTTCCATTTGTGAGAGTTTGGATTAGTGGACTAGCTCACATTTCTTATTGGGCCAAAAAGCCCACATGCATTGGGTCTGTCGTCAGCTGTTAAGGCCAAGTTCGTGAAGTCGTGTACTCCGTTGGATTATAATATTTCCACTTTAAAAATTCATTTTTTACTTGATTAATTCAATGTTATTTAAATTATTAATTTTTTAAAATTACTTAGTAGTTTTTATTGAGTATATACAAAATTCATAAGATTTACTTTATTACATATTTATTTACTTAGTTTGACTAACCTAATTATTATTATTTTTAAACTACATCAATCATAATTTTTTAGATAATTTTTGACAATAATGTTTCATCTCAAATACTCCATCTGTTCCCAAATATAAAGTTTTCTAGGTGCATATACAATTATGAAGAAAAATATTCTATTTAAATAATCATTAATTAATTATTTAAATTCACTTAAAACAAGATACAAATAATTATGTATTGGAATATAAAAGACACAATCAACTCAAAATTTACTTTTCTCTATCATTTTTTTAATTGATTCTTTAAATTTGTTTGATTAATTTTTGTATTAATTACTTGAAATTTGAAAAAAAAAACTTATAATTTAGAACAAAAATAAAATTTTAAAAAATTCAACATCTTAGAACCGATGGAGTACTAAGAAATCAGTTATGACATAATAAATATGCAAAAATTTATGTAGATATAATATATAAACAATAAAGAAAATAGTTTGTATGCAGTAGAAAAAGGTATAAATGAAGTCTAAAAAGATTTCAACTAAAAAACAAAAATAAACTAATATTTAATAAACTTAACTAACCTATGAACATAATTACACATCATCAATCCCAAATTTAAACAACCCAACATACTAAACCAAGAATAAACCGGTTAAAACCGATAAACTCAACCAACCAACCGCACACATTGTTCCACGAAGGTTCCGGTTAACGCTTGAATGATGTGATCCACCACTCGCCGTATGAACCGGAACCACGCCACGTGGCCGGTTTTGACTTCCACCTCCTCTCCCTCCACTACTAATCCTACCACCACCACTACTGCTCCTTCCGCCACCGCCGCCGCCACGTCCTCCGCCTCCTCCGCCTCCTCTAAGAGATCTTTTGATAACGACGGCTAAATCCATAGAATTTCTTTCAAATCCAACAATGTCTAGCTTTGAGGCATTGATAGAGAAATTGTTCTGGAGATGAAAGACGAAGAGAATGTATAAAATCAACGAAACTTTTCTCAAATCCATTTTCTTTGATTTATTGTTTTATGTTTATTATTTTTTTATTTTATTTTCTCTTTTGGTTTCTATTTATATAAAAAGTTTCGTGTCCAATGAGAAGACGCGGCATAAGTAGTTGACAGTTTCGACGTGGTCTCCTTAGGAAGCTGTTGGGAAAAATCTCTTATATATTGACACATTTTTATTTAAATATTTTACATTTATTCTTAGGACCAGGTTACCGAACCAAACCAAACCGAATTCATCGAATTAAATTCGAATATAATTTTGTAAAAACCTAATGGATACAATCATTTTTATACCAAATTTTTTGAACCGAAATCAAATTCCATCACACTGAATGATTGACCGAAATTAATAACAATTTATATAATTTAATTAGATACATATTAAAATATGTTTAAATAATTTTTAAATATATAATATTAACTAAAAGTTAATTAGTTATATTTATCTATACATTAGTATTTTATATAAAACCAAACTAAACCAAATCTAAAACCGAACCAATATAATTTTTTTTTCGAATGGAAATTTAAAAAAAAAATCAAAATCCAAATAACATGAACTAAACTTAACCGATATAATTTTTGTTCCGAATGAACACATTTTAAAAAAAAACAAACCGAATAACCGATAATTCACCCTAACTTATCTTTATCTAATATACTTAAAATATAGATTTATGAAGGAAAATACCATATAAATGAAATTAACCCATCTAAATTAGTTTTTGGTAATATGTAAATTTATAAGTAGGATATTTTGCTGAATGTCGACTGAACAAAAAAAATCATTTAGCAAAAAAATAAAATAAAGATAGACAAGTTTGGTCCATTTGCATGTTAGGCCGCGTAAACAAATTGACTTGTCCTTAGAAGTTGCTTATTTGGAATAAGTCGATGTTACCAAGTTGAGGATATGTGATTGACTGAATTTCACATTGTTCTGATGTTACTAAGTTCCTCATAAAACTAGAGTCTCTACTTAACAACAAACTAGAGTGTGAAGTGTCAAATCTTATACCAAGGATTAGGATTTGTAACTTAAGACTCTAGTTTGTTGTAGGCTTGGGTATTCGAGTACTCTTCGGGTTAATCTGATCGGGTTTAAGGTTTTTGTGTCATGAGACATTGGATCCATTCGAGTTATATATGAATTTTGGATCGGGTTTGGTTTTGCCTTTTTGGGTTCGGATTGTTTTTTGCCTTATGAATGAAACTCGAAATTTTTTTGGGTTGGTTAGGGACATGAGTACCCAAAATAAATTGTACTAGAAACTATTAAAAAGTATTTGAAATACTAATAAATCTGAAAATTTAAACTACTTTCATTAGAAAAAATCATAAAGTACAAAAACTAAACTTAAAATCGAGAATAAAACATTTAAAATGAATTAAATAACTTAAATTTAAATACTGAACATTAAAAATTATATCAAAGTTTTTAAAATACTTAAAAATATTGGACATTTAGGCTTAGGTTTGGGTTACTCTAGTCCCCGTTTGGGTTATTCGGGTTTCGACTTTTCAGGTTCATAGATTTAAGACCCATTCGGATTTTTCCTCAAGTTCAGTTTGGTTTCGGATCTTGTTTTTTTTCGGATCGGGTTCAGGTTGTTATTCCGGTTCAGTTTTTTCACCCATATCTAATTTGTTGTTACCTTTGAAGATCTGAATCAGACAGATTATTTTATCATTGTCTTAATTCCAACATCACCTTGTGTAACTCTTAAGATTATGGTTTCCTGATTCCACAAATCAAGTATCAACTCATGAAAAGAATCTCAAGAATCAAACCCTATCTGTGTGATCTCATCATCTCCATGTTTCTAACATTTTCGATTGTTTCCTTCTTCTGTTGAATCAACTTTTCGAGCCTATCCTTATCTGCATCTGGAAGCTTACATGGTGGATCCTTAGAAGCTACGAAGACTCTTGATGTTTCAAGCAAATCTTTCTCTTTTTGTTTAGCAAAGCAAAGCAATGATTCTGCACAGACTTCTCTAGCTGAAGATGGTCTCTCTGGTTTGAACTTTTGAAGCTTTGAGTACTCAGTGATGAGATTAAACATGTAGTCATAAATCCGGTTCATGCTAATGCTTTCCATATAAGCTTGTCCTCTTTTTCCTATAGTTTCAGCCTGTTCAAAACAAAATGCTTTAGGAACATGAATGGTAATCTTAGGGATTGATAAAAAAATCCGATCTGAAAAATATTTATCTGAATCCGAGTTAAAATATGAAAGTACTCGAATGAATCCTACTTGGATGCTATTGTTGATCTAAATCGAACTTGAGATTCGAAGTAATATCCGAAAGATCTCAACCTAAATATTTAATATTTATTATTATTCTTAATATTAAACTTTTAGATATTTGATATATTTTTTATGTTTTATTCTCGTGTTTATTTTTGTGTTTTTGAGATGTTTTTTAATGAAAGTAGTTTAAATTTTCAGCTTTGTTAGTATTTTGACTATAACCCGGAAGAATCTAAAAATATTTTGGTACCTTAAACTGGAAATTTGAGCTGAACCAAAACCGAAATGTAAAATAACTCGAATGGTTCCTCTAAACATGAATCTAAACCCGGAAGCGTCTGGAAATATTTTGGTACACTAAACCCGAAATATGAACTGAACTTAAACCGAAATATAAAACAACCTGAACGGGTCCTCTAAGCATGAATCTAAACCCGGAAGAGTCTGGAAATATTTTGGTACACTAAACCCAAAATATGAACCGAACCTAAACCAAAATATAAAATCACCTGAATGGATCCTCTAAACATGAATCCAAAACCCGAATAGATTCTACCCGAACCCAAATGAATTATTCCCGAACCTAAAGGATACCCAAACATCCACCCCCGAGATATCAATAATTCGATGAGAAAGAGGAATATATACATCAGAAGGGTTAGCATTGCCCCAGTCCACAGCAAATTTGATGGACCGACATAAATCAGTAGTAGAGACAGGCCAATAGTTTTCCTTAGGAAGTAAACCTCTACTGAAGAAATCTTCA
>OVAO01001847.1:0-14019 GCA_900406285.1 Biscutella auriculata
TAAATATAAAAATTAAAAATTTAATAATATAATAAAATAATATTTTTTAAAAAATATCTATATAAAAATATAATCTCAATAATAACATAAATTAATAAATATATCAATTTTACATATGATTATAGGTTTTATTAAAATATCTTGTTCTTATTGTTCATGTGCATAGAAACTATTTATTTTTCTTACTATTTATATATTATACTCACATCAGTTTTTGCATATTTATTATGATATGATAGGCTTTTTAATAAGCTTAGATGAAAAATTATTGTTATAAATTATAATTGATGTAGAACAAAAAAAATAGTTAGGTTGATCAAATAAAATAAATGAATATGAAACAAGTGGATTTTATAAATCTCTTATGTACTCAATAAAAACTACTTAAAGAATAATTACTTAAAGAATAATTATGTAACCAAAAAATTATATTCAATTATAAAAGGGAAAATTACAAAATATTAAAATCTTAAAGCAATACGAAATAATATAATAAATATTTATTATTTTAGTTAAACAATTTTTTTTAAAGAAATTGTGTATTTTAAAAACTCTATAAATTAATATTTATTAATATACTAAAAATTATTAAATATTAATTTATAGATTAATTAATATCTCAATAAATTGATAATTTATAGAAGTCCTGCTTTATATTATAACACACTAAATCTACCAAAAAAATTAAAAAAAAAATTATTTTTTAGAATTAGACAAATATTATGTCTCAATAATATTATTTATCTATAACAATATATTATCCCTTTTTTACACATTATTATTACTAAGTTAATACTCATATAAATGGTAATGGACAAAACATTTACTATATATATATATATATAATATACAATAATTTTTTTGTTTTGAAAAATATTGAGTTGAACGAAAATAAATTTATGTTTTTTTGTATACTATTATTTGTTAGTCCTAAATTTTTTATTTAAATGATTAGTAAAAAAAAATTAGTCATCTTTGTTTCAAAATTTTACAATTTGTATAATTATTCATAAATAAACAAACACATGAACTATAATTTAATATGTATCTAATTATAAAATAAAACACCACAATATATAAGAGGATGATTTTAAACTTGATCATGCTAATTAAAAGTTCAATTTAAACTCCAATAAGATGAAAGTAACAATAGTCTAGCAAGCTTAAAAAACCAATGACATAGCTTTTTAAGCATCAAGGTCTAAAACTATAAACTTCGAGACTCTTCGAGACTACTAAGCCAAAATCGATGATAGGGAATTTAGGTGTATCGGTTCTCTCTTGAAAACGCGGGCAATGCAACCTATATGAAACTCAATCCTATATTAAAATGTAATGCAAACTAGATGATAAACTCGAATAAAAGCAATTCTTTTTGTGTTTTTCTGAAATGTTTTGATCTTTTTGGCTTTTTGTAAAAACATAAGTATTAACAATGCAAAAATGGGTCTCGATAAAACAAAACTAGCAAACAACATTAGAACAAATGTGATTCTTCTCCCAAACTTAAATCACACAGTCTCTGCGGGATCCAAATTTGGAGAAAGAAACGAAAATAAAGAAAACAAAACTTTCTTATGTACAAAGGTGGTGGAGAAGTACCTACATATAGCGAGCGTTTGTATAAAACTCCTCATCTGAGGAGAAAGAAGGAATGCGACTAGTATAAGGTTTTGTATCAGAAAATAGTTATACCGGTATATACTGATCGCTATCAATCCCGGTGCAGTCATACCAAGTTCCCATATCGACCTTCTTTGTCTTGAAGACGTTGAAACCTGCAAATCCAAACACTCAAAAGAGAATCAAACATCCAAGTGATTAAGTTCAAAAAAAAAATTGAAATATAAAAGCAAAATATTTTTTTTTTCGAAAACTGATATCGGTCATGGTACCGGTCAGGTTTGACCGGTACTGTTCATACAACAAGAATTCTGGAAAATTCATCGACCAGTTTCTGGTTGATACAGATGCTCGGGATGGATACCGATCAACTGTGACCGGTATGACACCCATGAATCTTCATTTTTGCCCTGAAACGACTCAAGAGCTCCAAAATTAAAGCACTCAAGCAATCTCAATCATCAATGTACCAAAATCAAACATTAAAACAATAAACAAACTAAATAAAAGGGATATGTATAAGGATACCATGAGACTTCCTCCCAAGTGAGCTAATTTTAAGTCTTTTAGCTTGACTTTCTCTTCTTCCTTAAGGTGGTTTGAAGCCCTTCTCAAACGTGGTGAATTTGTCTTGAAGCTCCTCAATGATATATAGATTAGTAGCGTTATGGGCTTCAAGAATCCCAATCGTTTTCAGCATTGCTCTCTTGAGCTCAATCCACTCTTCATCCATACTAGACTTACCTTTGCTAGTCTGTTTCTCAACCTCAATTCCACTCGAGCCATTTCCAACTAGTTCCTCCGAGTGTTCATCGGGTGGATCATCTACAATCTTTGCATACAAGGCTTGACCAGTTAAAGCGGGCTTCTCTCCTATCATTTTTGTGTAATACTCTCGGACGCGGTCATTCCCTAGATGCAGGCTAATAATGCATTTCTTGACATCAATGATCGCCTCGACAGTTGCTAGAAATGGTCTTCCTAAGATGATCGAGTGTTTAGACCTCCCTTTCATTTCGAATACCACAAAGTCGATCACACTTGGTTTTTCCCTATCCTTACTGTGAAATCCTTCAGCATTCCTATCGACTTTCGCACAGATCCATCGGCTAGTCTCAGAGATATCATGCAAGGTTCAGAGGAAACGAAGCCGAGTTCCTTAGCAATCTTGAGTGGCATGATGCTGACACTTGCACCTAAATCACGTAAGAAATTATTATAATGAATGGATACTAAGGTATAAGGGAGAGTGAAACTTCTTGGATCGCCACGTCTGACTAGCCCATATGTGATAGGAGGAGTATTGTCGAGCTTCTCGGTAGGTGCCTTCAAGTGGTCATCTTTTCTTCATTCTTTTTAACTATCCCTTCTCATATGTGATAGGAGGAGTATTATAAAAGCGTTATAGATATTATCTTTGAGTTCAAAAATTGATTTGTCTTGTCATCCCTTCTCCAATCCTATATATAAAAGGAGAAGAGGAATAACTCTCATCGTGACACCTGACTTCTTCTTCAAAACTATTTCAATAATCTAACCAATACAATCAAGCCACATGTTTTACTGAAATATATACATTAAAAATCTATACCCCATTTTTGTTTTTGAGAAATCTATACCACATAAAACTGTTTTATTTATCGTCAACAAAAAAATTCGAGTTGATCTTCTTTTTCCTTTGTCAACGGTTGATCTTCTTTCTTTAATGTTGTATTAAGTGACTCTTCTTCAAAACCTTTAACTCTTCTTCTTCTTTAAAGATCGATTGATTTTCTTTTTTCATTTTTTGGTTCAGATGGAATCAATACAAATCTCAAACACTTTCATTGTTCCGATATCGGTGAGGGTTTTCGATTAAGTTTTCTTTTCTTATTTTTGATTGTGTCTTTGAATTTATAATTCACTTACAGATCCAAAGCGAATCACGATAGTTGAAGAGGCAGATTTGACATCATCAACTTAGGTTACAGAGGTTGTTAAATCTCCTAATCTACAACCCAACCTAGCCTTGATCGAAGCCACCATCGAATCAGCCCTTCATGGAGGCACNGATCCAAAGCGAATCACGATAGTTGAAGAGGCAGATTTGACATCATCAACTTAGGTTACAGAGGTTGTTAAATCTCCTAATATACAACCCAACCTAGCCTTGATCGAAGCCACCATCGAATCAGCCCTTCATGGAGGCACTGATTCCACCTGCAACAAAACATTAACGCAATCGAGAGAGCATTAACTGATTTCGTCCTTGACGAGGAAGCTCGATTTTGCCGAGGAGTTGACGGAGAAAGAAAGGCTCTAGGTTTTGAAATAGAAAGATTTCGCCAAAGCTGTCGTTTGCTTCAACCGTTCGCTTGAGATCAAGTAACCATTCATATTCTTTTTCACTCAATCTTACATCCAAAGTTATGCTAGAACGACGTAATCATGATTATGGTATTTTTGTAAGGAAGATCATTGCTTTGGTTTTCTTGTAATGGTTAGGGTTGCACACTATGGTGACCTTTTTGTTGAGTGCGTAAACGTTACTATCAGTATGTATCAGTTCTTGTGTAAAAGGCTCCTGCTGACGCAAATCCACTTGGTGACATGTCCAAGAAAGAAGGTGAAGTTGAGCAGAAGTCCAACACTAAAGATGAATATGTTAACAAATCTTTGAATGGTTGAATCTTTGCTAGATTCAGCTCTGTACTCAAACATTGCCCTCATGTGTTCACTGAAAGTTGTCATACTCAACTTATATCTAGATTCATCTCTCTCCCATGATTCATGTATTCTGTTAAAAGTTGTAGCTTCAAGCTGGGTGATATATCCTTCAAGAATGAGATGCAAATTACTTTGAACCCTTTCACAATTTTCATTTAATTATTTGGGGATTCAAACTAAGAGTGAAAAGAAATTAAATGATTGACATACATATCCTGTGAGACAATATTGAAATAAGTGATGCAAAATGTCTGAATTTTCAGATGCGTACTTAGAGTACTTGAGAAAAGAGCTTAATTCTGTGGAGACTGAAAGTTCCAAGGTTTCTGAAGAAATTGAACTTATTTCTATGTCTCATGCTTAAGGTTCAATATTAGTTTTCTTCTACTTAGTTATTAATATATAGGATACTATGAGTTTTCTTTAGTGTATTTGTTAGATTCTATAAGTATATGAAGCAGTTCCTTATCAAAAGCATATGGAACCAGTCAGACCACCTCTGATACCTACCGGAGACGAGCAACGTATCGAAAAAGAGAAAACTTTCCTTTGGGTTGTTATGAATATTCATTTTCAATGCTTCAGTATTTTATGTGGAGATGTTCAGTGGGATGTTTCCTGGTCTCGTATCTACTAAAATTAGCCATTAACCATTGCTCCCAGAGATGCGATTTTTCTCCTTAAACTATGTGCAAGAATGCATTTTTGTTTTGTGGATAAGGATATATATGAATGACATTTCTGTGAAGAAGCATTGTTTCTTACCTTAGAGACTCATAAACCTACCTTGTTTAAGTTTGCTTTTGTCTCTAAAGTTCTTAAGGTGACAATATATGAAGTCTCTGAGTTCTTAAGATTGCAATATCTGAAGCCTGAGTTTTTCAGCTTGCAGTGACTAAAGTGATTTCATGTACATGGACTCTTAATTTAAAAGCTTGGGGTTTGAGATAGAACTAAGTGAGAAACTAAAATGCAGGTAATCTACTGTACGAGCTTGTTGAATTGGAATGTAGATGGAAACACTTTGTTCAGTGGCTACACAGATGGAGTTATCAGGGATAAGCTGAAAGCATGATTGAAATAAAGTTTCTTTAATCTCTCCAATTTTTTTCCTATCAACTCAAAAATCTCCTCTTCTCTATGTAGTGTTTTGGAAATATTTGTAGTCTACTTGCAGAACCCATAAACGTGATATTCATCAATTGGTTCTCTTTTTAATGTTTGGTTTTATACACACTATTGAGTTACACCACATAAAATCTTAGTCTTATACTTGATGATGGTATTGTTAAAGCTTCAAAGTTTTAACTTATCTCTCTATATAGATCACTATCATCTGATCTCATCTAAAAATCAGACATAAAAGGAAGGAGATGTGATCTTGCAGGCGAAATAAGAACCACTTTATCGACAATGGTCTTGTCTTTTGCCAAGAAAGTATGAGCGAATTGCGAATACCTTCTCAAGCCATGACTGCTTCTTTTGTCGTACTCTGCTAAACAATTTCTACATATTAGTTCTTCTGATTGTATGTATCAATTATCATCAACCGAACATCTCAAGTGATGCAAATAATAAATTCCTTGGCATGAAAAAACACCTGTGAGGAAGTCTCATGAAGTTTTGGTTCAATTTCAAGTCCTAGGGTAGGTTGGCACATGGAATAAAAATGTCGAAGTTCGAAGATTTAGACTTCGTACGTACCTTTGAATCTTGATGATAGGAGGCTCCTCATAGATAACACGTATCAACCCCAGTCCATTTGATGGGCGTTTCATATACTTATTCGTGTTTCGTTTGAATCCATTTAGCTTATTAATTTAAAATATTCATTTTGAGTAATTTTATTTTTCGGATTAGTTTTTGTTTGGACCCTTTCAAGTACAATAATACCAAACTATTTTTTATAAGGATATATAAATATTTTTCAGATTCTTCCGAATTCGATTCTTATTTAATCTAGATTTCAAATACCTCATAAATGAGATATGTTCATATAGTTTCATATTTTAGTTATGTTTAGTTATTCTAATTTCGAATTTATATAATTATATAGGAGACATGAATATCCATACTACAAAAGTCCACGAAAAGAATGCAACTAAATCTTTTAAATAGAAAAAGTTATTAAAATAGTTTTAATATGTTGAAATAATTATTAAAAATTATAATTAATGAAATATCATAAATAAGATTGGTAGATTTTAATATATAGAATACAAAATTTTGATTTTTAGATAAAGAATGATATTTATTAAATAAATATACAAATATAAAAATATATAATACCATATAAAATAATTTAAAAAGATATAAAATTGAAAAATCACAACTGTAAGATTTGCTATTCTAATATAGACCTATAGTAACCTGGTTGAAAAAAAAAACCTGCGTATGGACACAACTGTAAACCCGAAAATATATGGTCGTTTGTGCAAAATATGAAAAAACACAATATAACTAATTTTAAAATACGAATTATGTTCCGCCGATGTAGAAATCCCTAAAACAGGTTACTGTTTATGCATATAAAGCAGAAATTCCTACGCTTTCCTCTGCAAGTTTCTCCCATTTGTCTGTAGAGTTATCGGGAGACAGCATTTCACTATAGCTTAGATTTTTCATCAAGTGTAGATCGATCGAAGTTTTTCAGTTTTCGGGATTTTCTCCCAATATAGTTGTAGAAATATAGAAAGAATTAGACTCGCTTGATTTTTAGCGTAACTCTTCTCGGAATCTATCTTGAATCGCTTGGATTAGAAAAACCCATTTTCCTGATTTTCTTCTTACGGTCTTGGATTCTCTCAATTTAGCATCTAGGGTTTGTTTTGGGTCAACTGTTGTGTTGTTAAAATAGGATAACAAATGGATAAGAAAAAGGCCACGATTCCACTAGTTTGCCATGGCCATTCAAGACCTGTTGTTGATTTGTACTACAGTCCAATTACACCAGATGGTTTCTTCCTGATCAGCGCCAGTAAAGGTAAAGATTCCCATTTCAAACTCAGAAGTAGAATTTGCGTCTCTGTAATTACAAGAACTGGTACAAACTCTTCTTGAACGAACTTATTACGACAATGTTCTCTGTTTGGTGGTATCATAAATGGACTAGCTTTTTCGGTACGAGCTAAACATCATTTTTCTTTGCATTATGTGGTGTTTACAAGCTTGGTCTTGGATTACTTCTATTAGTCTGCATTCATTTGTGAAATTAGTTTGTCGGCTATATATTTCACATACTTCTTAGAGATTTAGAGTATTTGAGGATAATCATGTCTTCTTGATGGTCTAGATTCGCATCCAATGTTGAGAAATGGGGAAAATGGAGACTGGATTGGTACATTTGAAGGGCATAAAGGTGCAGTGTGGAGTTCTTGCTTGGATAACAATGCTCTACGTGCTGCATCTGCATCAGCTGATTTTTCAGCGTATGTGTTTTGATTTTTTTGTGGTTCATTATTATGCTATTTTCGTAGGTTCAACATTTATACCGTTTTTCCAAGAACTTACTAATCCAAGTGTATTATTTATTCGTTCAGGAAACTTTGGGATGCGTTAACAGGGGATGTTTTGCATTCTTTCGAGCACAAGCATATTGTTCGAGCATGTGCTTTCTCAGAGGTGCGTTCAAGTTATTTACTTTCTCTAGCTGTTTTCAATTATGTCGTCTAGTCTACACAAGTTTGAGCTATCTTAACTGTCATAAACTTTTTTTAAAATCTCTGTGCTTGGATGATTTGTTTTAGTGAGCTTGTTTTTGTTATGTAACAAGGGTAATGCTTTGAAGATTTGGTTATACTGGGATTGGACTATTCTTAGACATTTCTGTTTGTTGGTGGCTCTTCATTGTTCATATTTCTTTTTTTTGCATTGGTCACTAATAGATTGCAAAAATCATGCATCCATCTAACATTTTTCTTTCTCTAGGATACAAAATCTTTACTCACAGGAGGATTTGAGAAAATTCTCCGTGTTTTTGACTTGAATCGATTGGATGCACCTCCTACAGAAGTCGATAAATCTCCTGGTTCTATCAGAACTCTTACATGGCTTCACAGTGATCAAACAATCTTAAGTTCTTGCACTGATATTGGTGGTGTAAGGTTTGAACTAAACAAAGACACCACCAAAATACACATGGTCGCATAAAACGAGGCATAATTTGACAGACCTTTGCTTCTAACCTTAAAATCTTATACAGGCTATGGGATGTAAGGAGTGGGAAAATCGTCCAGACATTAGAGACTAAGTCTCCTGTCACCAGTGCTGAAGTGAGCCAAGATGGACGGTATATAACAACTGCTGATGGGTCAACAGTTAAATTCTGGGATGCAAACCAGTAAGTTCTCATTTCAGGAAGAGAATCTGATTTCTTTTTAATTTTATTACCTTTTGTTATGTGCTCAAGCTCTATATTTGTATATTTTTTTTGTTAAGTTTTGGACTAGTGAAGAGTTATGACATGCCGTGCAACATTGAATCTGCGTCTTTGGAGCCAAAGTCTGGGGGAAAGTTCGTCGCTGGTGGAGAGGATATGTGGGTTCGGCTGTTTGATTTCTACACCGGTGATGAGATTGGTGAGTGACTCTACGAAACATGAACGCAACCACCTTCGAACAGTTAGTTCAATAAGAACCAAGCCTAAGCTCCTGTGAGATTTTGGTTTCGGTTTCTGATTGTGCCATCTTTGTTAAGTGACAGGGATGCAGATTCTTTTTACTTGATCAAGCGAACGCTTCTATGAGGTTTTGGTTTCTAATTGTGTCATATATTTTTTTTTTTTCTGAACTTAGGATGCAACAAGGGACATCATGGTCCAGTACACTGTGTGAGGTTCGCTCCCACTGGTGAGTCCTATGCGTCAGGATCTGAAGACGGGACCATCAGAATCTGGCAAACGAATCCCGCTGCAAATCTTGAAGAGAACGAATCAAGTTCAAGGAGAGTGAAACATGGTGTTGATGAAGTTTCTAAGAAGATTGAAGGCTTTCACATCAACAAAGAAGGAAAAACAACAGAGAAACCATCTGATGCTTAGCTAAAGTAGCTTATGAACCCCTTTTGTCTTAGTTCTTTGTCTTGCTGTGTTTTGTTTCCAGATTGAATGAATATTCGAGAAAAGAAAGGAGAAGACAATTTCTCTTCTTTGGAATCAAACAAGTTTCTGGGTTTTAATGCGTGTTTTTTTTTTTTAATATTTCAACGGTCTTTTTCGTTATTAAATAAAGAAAAACAAGGACAGTTTTGTGTGTTTTCGATGGACTTTTTATTAATGTTTGGGCCTGGGTTTTTTTATTGCTGTGGGAACTGTAATTAGGTTTCGAGAAGAAGGGTATAATTGTCAATAGTGGATCGTAAACCGCCTCTCTCTCTCTTTATCGGAAACATCTATCGACTCGCCGAGAGCTCTTCGTCTCCTTATTCTATCTGCTTCGATCTCCTTTCTATCTGTCTGCGAGAATTTTACTGTGAATTTTCTTTTGGCGGGAAAATGTCGGGTAAAGGAGCTAAAGGGTTGATTATGGGGAAACCTAGCGGTAGCGATAAGGATAAGGACAAGAAAAAGCCAACCACCCGTTCTTCTCGAGCTGGACTACAGGTGATTTGTCTATCTCTCTCTCTCTCTCTCTCTCTCTTCTCTTTCATTATTATTCTCCGTGATTTTCTGGTTGTTTGTAGCTGTATATTCATGTCTTGTTTTCCTTGCGAATCGAACTGGTCTTTTATTATATTCCAGACGATTAGTAGATCGCTTAAGTGGCGGATCGATGAGATTCTGAGTTAGGTTATGATATAAGCTATGGAGGATGAACGTTGGGATGCGAGATTTGTTCTTCTGTTGTGTTATTGTTTGGATATTGTTTCATTAACCTCGATCTTTTGATTTTGGACTATTTCTCTTCGTTGTGATTGGTTTTCACTGATTGTGTGTTATTAGCAGGTTTTAGTTCTCTACAGCGTTGACTCAACTCTCAAGAGTATTCTTATAGACATTTTATGAGATATATGAGTTGTTGCAAGGGATGATAATGGAGATTTGAGGTTTTCATCTAAGATTTGTCATTGTTATGTTACGTAAGAGTAATTAAAGAAAGACGAAGCTAATCTTATTAAAATATTGTGTTTTTTTCTTGAATCCTTGTTGATGTCTGATGCTGTGAGTTATCTCTTCGGCGTGTGTTCTTCAAACTCTTGTTTCAACAATGGATAGAAGTTGAACCATGTGTTGTAAGGGTTAATTTATGTGGGTCTCTGGCTAATCGAGATTCCTTTTTTGATGCAGTTCCCAGTTGGTAGGGTGCATCGACTGTTGAAGACTAGGTCCACTGCTCATGGAAGAGTTGGAGCAACTGCAGCTGTCTATACAGCAGCGATATTAGAGTATCTGACTGCAGAAGTTTTGGAATTGGCTGGTAACGCAAGCAAGGATCTAAAAGTGAAACGTATCTCGCCAAGGCACTTGCAGCTTGCGATTCGTGGTGATGAGGAGCTCGATACCCTCATCAAAGGAACCATAGCTGGTGGTGGAGTCATCCCTCACATCCACAAGTCTCTCATCAACAAATCCGCCAAGGAATAGATTCTTACTTTGCTTTTCTGTTTCTAAGTATTTTAAGAGTCAGTGTTTGATAAGACGACGCTAGAGAGCTCTCTTTAGGATCCTTTGCTCTTTTTTTTTTCAATCGGCCTACTTGTGTGCTACAAACCGGAGTCTATTTATCTATCTTTAAACATTTGTATTCGATGATTATCCAATCTGACTGCCTTTTCTGGTTTGTTCGTCTCAAAGTAACAGATCATCACCATAGAATATTGAAACTTAGAAGCAAATTTATAGGTATTGCATTAATGTAGTAAGGATTTGTATTTACTTGGAACAGAAATCATTTATACATTATCGTAAAGAAAAGGACAGTTGTGGTTAGGCAGAAAATATGCACTTGGACTAGTTGAATGCCAGAACTGTAATTTGTGCAGGTAACGTGATCCCGAGCCCGAAGTAAGGCACTTTGTAGCAACTCTTGTTAAGAGTTTTGGATCCCTTAAAGAATATACTGATGCCTGATTTACTCTGATGAATGGATCACGAAAAACCATATTCTTGTATAGCTGCTGATATCTTGCAGGAGTTGTTTCATCAGACTCTTTCTTTGAGACGGTTTACATGTTTTGTGGTTTTAAGAGTTTGGTAGTTTAGGAAGCACTAGCAGACTGCAAATGAATGAACTGAGAGCGGAGACAAGTGTTCTAGGACACTCCTCGTGTGGTAGATGTCCGCATCCAGATATCTCTACTAATCTCTGTGCGCACACACACAAACACACACATAAACACCTAAGAGCCGGATAAAAGAGAGAGCAAACTAAGTTATAAAAGTCTGTGAGAGGATGTGAAACTTACAGAGTTGGTGATTGTTGAAGCCAGAACTTGTGAAGATTTCAGAGGAACAAGAGCATCCTCAGCACCGGCAACAATTAAGACCGGAAGATCTCCCATGGATTTTAACAGAGCTGATGCATTTGCAGGTGTAAGTATCATCTCATATGATAACTTGCTTATCTCATTGAGCGCTTCATCCCAAGATTCTAAACACAGAGGAGCCTGCAATGTTTTAAAATAAAAAAGAAAGGTATTAAGTAACGGTAGCTGCTTAATCTCAAGGTAGCAGAATACCTACGAAACTAGTGATTACCTTGTAAAGCATTATGACATCAGTGGTTAACTTAGTGGTGTCACACCATGCACGCCGGTTCACCAATTGGGTTATTTCAGTTCGCAACAAAGGACGCACCAAGTGCTTCTTCCTGAGTGAAGTATGAAGAAGTATCCTTGCAAATGCAGGAACTAATTCTCTAGATAAACTAACGTTTATCAAAACCACCCCTTTGATTGTGATCTGTANCGTGATCTGTAAGCACAAAGGAGTATTGTAAGTGCAAGTAACACAAAATCATAAGCTTCCAAAAAGGAACTGATTCTTACATTGCATTTGCAGGCAGATGCTTGTATTCTTTCGGCGGNTGTGATCTGTAAGCACAAAGGGGTATTGTAAGTGCAAGTAACAAAATCATAAGCTTCTAAAAAGGAACTGATTCTTACATTGCATTTGCAGGCAGATGCTTGTATTCTTTCGGCGGCCCTGAGAGCAAGTAACCCACCATCATCGTGGCCAACGAGTACTACCGACGATAATCCCAACTCGGAACAAAAGGAAAGCAAGAGATCGACCTGTGAATCAAAATATGTCAAAGAAGGAAGATCAAGAAGCACTCTCAAGTCTCAACAGTTACACATTTGAAAAAGACCTACCTGGCTTTCGAGCTTGTAAGGGTTATCTAGATTTATTTTCTCCCAATCTTTCCGGGTAAGCCTAGATGTCAATCCCCAACCAGGCCGGTCATATGAAACGACTCTGCAACCGAGTTCCCGAGACAATTCCCCCATTACATGTCTCCATGAGAAGACTCCTCCTCCAAATCCATGGACTAGAACTATACCGACATTATCATTTCTCTCCAGATTATCCCCAGGATTCATAGAGTTCATGTGATTCATATCATCCTTATGGAATAAGCCATTGCGTGTAGTTTGATAACTAGCTAACAGAGGATCATATAACGAGGATCTATCAGGCTGAATGGTGTAGCTTCGATGCAAATGATTGCTTTGAGTTTGGATGGTTAAGTTTGACATCTGCTTGTCTAGTAGTCTCAGTCTTTTGGCATTCAACTCCGCTGCAGAACCGCTTGCAGTAATAGAGGAAGTATGGGGAGGATCAATAGACTTCTTGTAATGGACATTTAAGCCATGAATCTTAAGGAATAAACTGTCTGCATTTGCGAGCAATCTTGGCTGTAGCTCTTCTCTGTCCAAAGATGTACCCCTGAAAGAGAGTTGTCTGAATTCACCAGCATAGCTTAGTATTTTGCAGTTTGATCGGGTGAGAGATTGACGATGAGCCTTCTTGTATCCCGGGAAACCAGATTTACATGAGAGAACCTGAAATACCATAGCAAAGAGTGAGCTCCAGCCAACAACAAATATCGTAACAGAGAAGCTAATAAGTGAAAAGAAGAAAGGATATTATACAGCTTCCTGGTCAATTTTATGGTACATGAGCTTCCTTCTGGCTCCACAGCTGGTTCGATAAGCTACCATGACATGAGCTAAACCGAAAACAGCAGATGATAGTAACAAAACTGGCATTCCCCAAGAGATCTTGTGGTTATAGACCTTTGATTCCAGGTGAGAATTCACAGTGAAAACACAAGTTTTAATCAAAAGAAGAAGAATTCCTCCAAAGGAAGATAACATCACTGTCTCCAGATAAAGACCATAAGCTAATCTTGTGTCTTCACACACCCAATAGAGACCTGTTTCATCATCATCATAAATGGAAAAGCTTATTAAATCAGAGCCAATATGACAGTAATAACAATTGTGTTTTACGAAGTGAGGTTGTGTCCGTACAAATAATGAGGAGAGATCTAAGGAGCGAGATGAGTGGTACATCAATGAAAGAGCTCTTGAAACTATACTGAAGAAATTGGTCTGCGACAGAGGTGCACGTGAGGCACGTGATGCTGGAGACGATAAGACAAGGAACCACCACATCAGCCACCGTGATCAAAACCGGCAACGACGAAGCTAACAAAGACGCCGTCATTGCTGCCACAAAGTACACCGTCC
>OVAO01001848.1:0-14015 GCA_900406285.1 Biscutella auriculata
CATGACAAGAGTGATCCGGATGCCTACCTTGAATGGGAGAAGAAGATAGAGCTGGTTCCCTTTTGTCTTATCCCAAGTGTGGCAAACACGGCGTCTCACACCTACAACATGTGTGCCTCTCAAGCTAACATAGTTCAGCGTACTCCACGACCCCAACACTCTCCTCCATTGACCAGACCAATGACCCCATCGGCGCCTGAGGTCGTGACCATGGTTGATCCCTTTGAAAGGATCGTGCCCAACCCTCAACAACCACCTCCTCATGATGTTGTAGCCTTGATCAAACTGATTGAGGATAAGTTTGAAGAGCTTAGGAGGACCTTGGTCCCTCTTCTACCGGTCCAAGCATAAGACCCTTATATGGATGAGGAAGAAGATCAATATCTCCAAAGGATACGACCGTGAAGACACCCTCGAGGTCCTCAACCAAGACAACAAGAGGAGTAGGCCCAAAATAGAAGGCACTATGAAGAGGAAGGTCACTTTGACACTCCAGAACCTAGAAGAGAGCCACGAAGGATTCCAAGAGAACCAAGACCGAGACAAGTTTATCCAAGGTACCAAGAGGATGAAGATGAGCATTCTGATCATACGAGTTAAGCCTCTCAAAGGCCCTATCATAGAGAGCCAAGGCATGAGCGCATTGAAGGCCTTAAGCTTAAGATCTCTCCCTTCCATGACAAGAGTGATCCGGATGCCTACCTTGAATGGGAGAAGAAGATAGAGCTGGTTTTTGAATGTAGATGGTACTGAGAGATCAACTAAGTGAGGATGGCTGCTATTGAGTTCAATGACTATGCCCTTAGTTGGTGGGACCAACTAGTAACCTCACGGAGAAGAAATGGCGAGTACCCCATATAAACTTGGAATGAGTTGAAGGCGGTTATGAGGAAGAGGTTTGTTCTAAACCATCATCACTGAGACCTTCATCTGAGATTGAGGAAACTGACCTAAGGATCTAAGTCCGTGGAAGAATATTTCCAAGAGATGGAAATGCTCCTCCTTAGAGCTGGCCTAATTGAGGATAGAGAGGCAACCGTGGCGCGGTTCCTTGATGAATTAAACTGTGACATCCAAGACAATTTAGAGTTACAACATTATGTGAAATTAGAAGAGATGCTTCACAAAGCTGTGATGATTGAGCAACAAATCAAGAGAAAGGGAAAGGCTCCTTTCAAGTCACAATATGTTAAGGACAACAAGCCAACTTATGTTAAGGAATGGGATGTGACCAAGAAGCCATTTGCTCCGATCAACAAGGAAGGTATCAAGAAACAACTGATTACTTTCAAGGATAAAGGCAAAGGAATAGCCAATTCTACAAGAGGTAGAGATGTGAAGTGCTTCAAGTGTCAAGACCGAGGGCATTAAATACTAATGAATGCACTAATAAGCAAGTTATGATACTTCTTAAGGATGGAGAGCATATTTCAGAGGATGAAGAGGTTGTCCAAGAGGAAGGAGTAGATTCACCCGAAGAGTGTAAAGAGGAGGCGGCCCAAGGAGAACTCTTGGTTGCTAAAAGGATTTTGAATCTGTTTCCTAAGGAAAAGGAGGATGAGCAACAAGACAACTTGTTCCACTCCCGGTGCTTTGTGAACAAGAAGGTGTGCAACCTCATTATAGATGGAGGAAGCTTCACTAATATGGCTAGCACCACCATGGTGAAGAAGCTTAGTCTTGAGATGCGAAATACCTGAGGCCTTACAAGTTACAATGGTTTGATGCGGAAGGAGAGTTGAAGGTCACTCATCAAGTCACCATGCTTATTGCCATAGGGAACTATGAAGATGAGGTTCTTTGTGATGTCTTACCAATGGAGGCTGGACACATTCTCTTAGGGAGACCTTGGCAATATGATAAAAAGGTTGTGCATGATGGTTTCACCAACAAATACTCCTTTGAGCACAAAGGGAAGAAGAAGATCACCCTTCTTCGCTTGACTCCTCAAGAAGTAGCACAAGATAAAATTCATTTGAGGAAGAAGGATGAGACCACTACTAAGGCTTCCAACTTCCTTGTCAACACAAGTGTAATAAGGAAATCTTTATATGCTACACAAATTATTTTACTCTTTGTCTATAAGGAGGCTCTTAGTAGCTTAATTAACATTTCACCGGAGTATCCGAGTGAACTCAAAGAACTCTTGCATAGGTATGGAGATGTCTTTCCAGGTGATGAAGCCCATGGATTACCACCCAAGAGAGGCATTGAACATTAAATAGACTTTTTACCAGGAGCTACCTTGCCTAACCGACCCGCCTAAAGAACCAATCCCATGGAGATCAAAGAACTCCAAAGACAAGTGGATGAGCTCATGAGCAAGGATCACATTCGTGAGAGCCTAAGCCCAAGTGATGTACCAGTGCTCTTAGTGCCCAAGAAGGACAACACTTGGGGCATGTGCGGGGATTGCCGAGCAATAAACAATATAATGGTTAAGTACCGCCACCTTATACCTCGTCTTGATGATATGTTAGACGAATTGTATGGCTCCGCTATGTTTTCTAAGTTAGACTTGAAAAGTGGATACCACCAAATTAGGATGAAGGAGGGTGATGAATGGAAAACTGTCTTTAAAACTAACCATGGTCTATATGAGTGGCTAGTTAAGCCTTTTGGTTTAACTAATGCACCAAGTACTTTTATGGGGTTGATGAATGATGTGCTTAGGAGAATTATTGGAAAGTTTGTTGTATTTTAGTTTGATGACATTCTAATCTATAGCAAGTGTTAAACACTTAGAATCGGTTCTAAATGTACTAAGGAAAGAACAACTCTATGCTAATTTGGCTAAGTGCACATTTAGAACGGATAACCTAGTGTTTCTTGGCTTTGATGTGTCAGCTGAAGGTGTAAGAGTTGATGAGAAGAAGGTCAAATCCATTAGAGAATGGTCAACTCCCAAGACCATGGGAGAAGTGAGGAGTTTTCATGGTCTAGCCGGCTTCTATAGAAGGTTTGTGGGATTTAGCACCTTACCCGCTCCCTTGACTGAGGTCATCAAGAAGACAATGGGATTCAAGTGGGAGAAAGCTCAAGAAGAGGCATTCCAAGCCTTAAAGGACAAGCTCACAAACGCCCCACTTCTCATGCTACCCGACTTCTCCAAAACCTTTGAGATAGAATGTCATGCGTCTGGCTTTGGGATAAGAGTTGTGCTCATGCAAGATAAGAGACCCATCGCCTATTTCAGTGAGAAGCTTGGAGGAGCAACCTTTAACTACCCACTTATTATAAGGATAGATATGCCCTTATTCGAACCCTACAAACTTGGCAACATTACTTATGGCCAAAGGAATTTGTGATTCATACCGACCATGAATCCTTGAAACACCTCAAGGTTCAACAAAAGTTGAACAAGAGACATGCTAGATGGGTAGAATTCATTGAGATATTTCCCTATGTCATAGCCTAATAGAAAGATTTATAGGCTAATGATTCTGATTTTAAGGATGTCTATACTGAATGTGAATATCATGCCTTAGATCATTATTACATACTTGATGGATATTTATTCTTCAAGAACCGATTATGTATACCTAATGGATCTATCTGAGAGTAATTACTTAGGAAAGCTCATAGTGGTGGCCTTATGGGTCATTTTGGAGTGGATAAGACCATGAAGGTAGCTCAAGACCACTTCTTTTGGTCACACATGTGGAAGGATGTTGAGAGAATATGCTCACAATGCTTGAAATGCAAGCAAGTCAAGGTGAAAGCTCAACCACTCGGTTTGTATACTCCCTTACCAATAGCTTCTCATTTGTGGCATGATTTCTCTATGAACTTTGTTCATGGCTTGCCTAGGACTAAACATGGGCATGATTCTATTTTTGTGGTAGTGGATAGGTTTTAAAAAATTGCTCATTTTATATCATGTCATAAAACTGATGATGCATCCAACATTGCTAAGTTATTCTTTAGAGAGGTTGTTAGATTGTATGACATGCCTAACTCCATGGTTTCGGATAGAGACACTAAATTCTTAAGCCATTTTTGGAGGACATTTTGGACTAAGTTAGGAACTAAACTGCTTTTCTCTACAACATGTCATCCTCAAACCGATGGAAAAACCGAAATTGTTAATAGGACTATGGGTATGCTCCTTATGGCCTTGATAAAGAAAAACTTGAGAACTTGGGAAGAATTTTTTCCTCACGCTGTGTTTGCATATAACATTGCTAAGCATTCAGTCACTAAGTTCTCCCCCATTTAAAATCATGTATGGTTTCATGCCTCTCACCCTTTGGATCTAATCCTTCTACCTTTGAGTGAAAGTCTTAATGTAGATGGAAGTAAGAAAGTTGAACAGGTCAAGACCCTCCATGAGAAGATCAAAGCAAACATTGAAGCCAAGACCGAATACTACAGAAGACAAGCTAACAAAGGAAGACGTGTGCAAACTTTTGAAGAAGGAGATTGAGTGTGGATCTACTTAAGGAAGGATAACTTCCTAGAAGAAAGAAACTCCAAGTTGAAACTAAGGATCGATGGGCCATTTCAAATCGTGAAGAAAATCAATGATAGTGCCTATCAATTGGAGCCATGATGCATGCGTTGGAAGACTTGGAGAAGCTTTACCACCACTTGAAGAAGGAGAAGGAGTCAGATCCATGCAACTATCTCCTCATGTCTTCAAGTGCTTAGCTCGGGTCTTGAGAGGTTTGGGGTACTCTTTTCCCTTAGTTGGGTTGTCCCAAAGAGTTTTCCCACCAAGGTTTTTAACGAGGCTCATTGCACCATAAGCCTTCTCATGATCTTCAAGCACGCGCCAAAGAGGTTTCATCCGAGGCTTTCAAGTTTATGATTGTTGCTTCCTCTCATGGCGTGTCCTTCCCTTCTATCTCTTTATACTTTGCATTTTGCCCATTTGTCTAGGGCTTCCCCTTTTAAGTTTGTGTATTTAAACTCTCTTGTAAACAACTTTTCTACTTATATATCTTTTAAATCAAAACGAGAACTTTTCTCTCAACATTGCTCATTTCTCTTTGTGTGTCATATCGACAAGAGTCCCTTCAAGTGTGGCATATCTCGAAGGTTGGTGGTCTATTCGCTCACTCTTTCATCTGAAACCATCGCTAGAGTCGCTCGCACGGCAACACATCCATCACGCGCACGCGTACCATACACTCCGCACTGCCATCCGTACATGTGTGATCGTACATCACCATCATCATTTCCCTCGTATAGACGACAACTTCCATATACCCATATTTTGACTACCTCCATCTCCTTTCCAAACACCCTCATATGCAAGATTCGAGCTCCAACGACTGAGTGGTTCACGAGATCTAGAGTAGAGGTCTCAGATCCCCTCTGTCGGCTTAGCTTCATCTTAAAGATTGGTTTGATCGTCCATGGGGACTGTATCAGGTATAACATGATATGTTGGTATATGGGATTGTCGAACCGAATCGAGATGGATTAGCGCACTAGAACTCTAGATAATTTGCTTAGTCTAAACTAATGGGAAAGAGTGTTTGTCGCTAACATCCTAACATGCATAAACAAAAGCGTAAACTAGAAATTAACAAAAGTCAATGCAAAAAGTCAACGAAAGCGATTAAGGTATAAAACGATGAGAAACTAAGCGAATGGGAAAACGTAATTCACTCGGATGATCAAACTCAAGTTTATGATGCTCAATTTTATCATATAATGTTTATCCTTAGTCTAAGAACTACCCAATTTAGGCTAATCCACTCTTGTGGTAGAAACCCTTATCCTAATCATGCATTCACACAATCTCTTGGTCAAATGCATAATTAAGAAGCATTAAAGGTCTAGTATATGTAACTACTAAACAATTCTAACACAATCTATTGGAAAGACCTCTTTTAGCACAAGTTTAACTCATTCAGGTATTTCATCGAACACCTCTCATGCGATAATTCTCCTAGGATCTAGATGAGAGTAGCTAAGTCCAAACTAGCATTAAATACAATAAACAAGTGAATGTATAATAAATCAAGCTCCAAACATCATAAACAATCAATCAAAAGCCATAATCTACCTTAATCCATAAGCTTAAAATGACTACTCACACATCATGATGAGAACACAAGATCTCATGATGGATTTATGCTCAAATATGATATAGATAAGAAAATAAGAAAGTTAAATGAAGAAATTGCAATGAAACTTAGATTGCAAGCAAGAAATCCAAAATAGCATCAAGTAGTCTTTACAAAACTAAGAACAAAAGATTAGACAAAAGAAAGAGGATAGAAGAAAGCTTAAGAAAAAAGGCATAATCTTAAAAGTGGCATAAGGCCATAAGGCATGAGAAAATTAGGTTTTTGGACTATATATAGTCAAAGAGAAAAAGGAAGGGTTAAACTTGGTCAACTCATTAAACAAATGTTGACTTTGGTTTGGATAGCTCTGAACAACATCGGTCAAGCATGGTCAATGCTTTTGGTCGATATTGGTATGTTCTGGACAGATCGGTCAAGCCTGGTCGATGTTGTTGGTCGATATTGGGTTCGGTTTCTGCTTCCTGACAACATCGGGCAACACTGGTCGATACCGGTGGCCGATACTGGACTGATTTCTGCACTCTTGCACCTTTTGCATCATTTTCTTTCCTAAGTCCTCTTCAATCACCTGGAAATGCAAAATATGCACAAATGCAATCCTAAAGAACTCTAAATGCAATCCTAAAATAATCTAAATGCAACATAATCTATACAAGAATGAGCATAAAAGAGGGCCTAAAAGCGATCAAACCACACTTATCAACTCCCCCAAACTTAAACTCTTACTTTTCCTCAAGCTAAGAAAAATTAAGTGAAGGAAAGAGGTTTGAAATCAGTTCCGGAATCATATCAGCATGATAAAATGAAAGGCAAGCAAGCAAGCAAACATTATACAAGGCATGAAAGAGTAACTCGCAGCTAGAAGTATCCAACATCCAAGTTTCTAAACACTAATGAAAATCGGACCATCATCACAAGCTCTATGTTAACAACTAGAGAAGGAACTAATCTCAGACTATAGCAATTCAACATAATCCCTACTCATCAACCTTTTCAGAACCTAGATTCAAGTGGCCTTAAGTCCTTTTCTCTTCCTTTCTTTATTGCAAACAACTTAACACTTTGGCTCTTTTTCTTTTCTTTTCTTTTCTCAATGATGGTCTTAGCTCCCAAATCTTCTTGGGTATCATTTTTAAAAAACTAGACCACATAATTGCGTTTTCTTGTTGCAAGTTGATCGAGAACCAACTTTTTTGCAAAAGATGCTCGTCCCCTTACAACAAGCTTTCATGGCGGTTGAGCGAGAACCAACTATGGTGCAGAAAGTGTATGTCCCCTTACCATAGGAGTCCGCAACAAGCGTGATCAAGCGCTAGATGTGGTAGCATCCGATCTACATGTCTCCTTGCCACAGACCTCCACGACAGGTTAAACAAACACTTAAATGGATAGGCACTTAAACGCTTGTCCCCTTATCACGGGAATTAGGATTTTATTCACTTTTCTCTTTTGTTTCTTTTTCTTTTTTTTCTTTGGTTTTCTTTTTGGGTTAAAGAGAAAGAGGGAACCTTAGACCGATAATCACACATTGGGTAACCTAATAAGGGATTTTAGGCACGGTTTAATACTATAGACAAGGTCCTTATGTGAAGTGCTAGTTTTGAACTTAAGTAAACAATTAGGAAAGAACAACTTAAAATGCTTCAACTTAGAGCGCGGTTTCCACTAAACATGTTTGTTAAAGCTACCCGACATGCTCACACAAACCCTAAGGAAAACCCATAATCCTCATTGATTCCCTATGCAAATGATCTAGACTCAATCCTAAAAGCAATGCAAAATCTTTTAAGTTTTTGAATTTTTTTTCAATTTTTTGGATTTTTCTTAAAAACTTAACTATCTACAATGCACATGAGACTCAATAAAAAAAACAAAATAAAGAAACTAACATCAGCAAGAAGGGTGGTTCCTCCCTCAAACTTAAATCACACAATCTCTGTGTGAATTTAAGTCTGGAGGGAAAACTGAAAATAATATGAAAAGATCAACTCAAATGCAACTGTATTGATAATGGTGAGAAGAGTGCCTCTTAGTAATACGCATCAAGATAAACAGAGGAGAGAGAGTGCATGATTGTGCCATCCATCGGCGAAATTCGACCGGTATAAGCCTTTGTTCCAATCAAAAGGTTATATCGGCATATAATGACTAGCTCAAAAAACCAGTGCAGTCATACCGGATTTTCGAATCGAATTTCATCCTGAAACTGCTCATACCTGAAAAGAGTAAACACTTATTCGTTTCCAAAGAAATCATAATTTCAAGATCACAGATAAAAGCAAGGCACCAACTACATAAAAGGAAAATTAAAATTTTAAAAAAAAATTATT
Organism: Biscutella auriculata; assembly: GCA_900406285.1. Taxonomy (NCBI): domain Eukaryota; kingdom Viridiplantae; phylum Streptophyta; class Magnoliopsida; order Brassicales; family Brassicaceae; genus Biscutella; species Biscutella auriculata. The sequence goes on from OVAO01001848.1 coordinate 8,372, forward strand.
ATTGTTCAAACAGTATCGGTCAACTCTGACCGGTATTGTTGACCGATCCAAATATTTTTTTCTTATTTTTATTTAACCCACATCGGTCTGGGTTGACCGATGCAAACTTTTGGCTCTCCCAGAAACTTGCACAGGTGCATTTTGGCCACTCCAGATGACATGTATGACCATATCGGTCAACATTGACCGATATGACACCCAAATGTCGACATTTTAGCCCAGAAACCACTCAAAACCTAAGAAAGTGAAGCACTCAAGCATTCCCAACCATCAAAGTCCCATAATCAAGCATAAAAATGATAAACAAAATAAATTAAAAGGATATGTACAAGGATGCCATGAGATTTCCTCCCAAGTGAGCTTGTTTTAAGTCTATTAGCTTAACTTTCCTTCCAAATATATGAAGGTGGTTTGAAATTGATGTCTTGAAGCTTCTTGATGATCCTTAGATTAGATGTATTATGAGCTTCAAAATCCTAAACCATTTCCATCTCGTATCAATTATGATCCTCTTGAAATTCCAACCTCCTTAGTAAGTCCCCATAGTTGTTGTGGAATTGGTGGTCCAAGACATTATGGTGTTGGTAATCAAGGTGTTTAATCAAGGTCTCGGTGAACTTCATTGTGAACGATGGTACCTTGATCGTCAGGCTCTTCTTTGGGATTAATCTCGGGTAGGACTTTATCAACATAAGCTTCTTTCATCGTGGTTGCCTTGTGCTCATTCAAACCTCTTTTGAAACTAGTCTTACCATTGTTAATCTCATTCTCAACCTCTATTCCAATCGGTATATCTTCAGCTCGTTTCTCCAAATGCTCATCGGGTGGATCATCTACAAATTTAGAATATAAGGCTTGACCGACTAAGGCGGCCTTCTTCCCCACCATAGTGGTGCAATACTCTCGAAGACGGTCCTTCCCTAGATGCAGGCTAACAGTGCCATTCTTGACATTGATTATCACTCATGCGGTGGCCAGAAATGGTCTTCCCAAGATGATCGGGTTTTTAGGCTCCCCTTTCATCTCCAGCACCACAAAGTCAGTTGAAATCTTGTCTTTCCCTATATGTACTGTAAGATCCTTCAACATTTCTATCGGCTTTCGCACAGATCCATTGGCTAGTCCAGAGACATCCTGCAAGGTTCAAAGGAAACAAAACCGAGTCTCTTAGCAATCTTAATTGGCATGATGTTGACACTTGCACCTAAATAACATAAGCAGTAATTAAAATTAGTTGATTCTAAGGTACAAGGGAGAGTGAAACTCCCTAGGTCTTCAAATTTTTCAGGATCTTTGTATGTTGGAGCGACAACGGTGCGTTCTTCTGAGCATTTTTCTAATTCCTCTACGATTTTCAGTTGACGCATGATTCTGTCTTTCAAGATCTGGTTGGAGTTGGGGTGTTGCAGGAAGGCTTATATCTGAGGCATTTCCTTTCTAACCTTTTTTATCTTTTCTTCAACCTGAGCTCGAATCTTTGCCACGAGGGCCTCTCTTTGGCGACCATGAAATGGGAGTTTTGGTTCATAGGGAGGTGGTTCAAACAACCACATTGGAGCTTTGAGAGTAGCATCCTTCTCCACACTTGGGTCCTTTTCGTTCTCCTCGATAATTGGAATGCCCACCCCTCACCTAGGTTCTCAATGTCCTCGATGAGAACATTTGTGGTGATAGCTTTGACATACTCTGTTTGGTAGCATTTCGTGTTTCCCATTGAATTACCCATTGATTACTTGGAAATGGATGTGAGGTAAGCTACATGTAGGTCTACAAACTTTAGATCCGATGGCATGAACCTCTATTTTAAACACAGTGAAGTCATGTTCATGCTTGTTTCTAACCTCCAAAATCTTTCTCAACATTTGATTGGTTTGATCGACATCCTTGCCTGAAGATGGAGCAGGTCTCGGGTTTCTATCTTCCTGACTAACTGGGCATTGTAGAATCCTTGGTAGTTCGCATAATGAACATTCTCGAGATGCACTTGCTTCTGAATCCCATCATTGCTCACATGATGGACTTTACTGTACTTGGAGTTGATTAACCTGTCAATCTTCTCATGAGGAGACTTGAGTTCAACCTTGTACTGGTCAATCCTTCCCATACTACCGTTCTGAGCATATGTATCGTGTTCCTTACCATAACTTTTGTCGCTCTGGGGAAGGTTCTCAATGAGGAGCATCATGTTATGCGTTTTTTGCTTCAAAAAGTTCCATTAGCTTGCTATATCCAACATTAAACTATGTTTTCGTTGGAGTCCTCGATATAGAGTGCTAAGGAGGCTCTCTGCAAAGAATCCATGGTTTGGGCACTAAAAAGTATACCCCTTGAAATGCTCTCAAGCTTCAGGTAAAGATTCAGTCCCTTTCTGAGCAAAATCTGAAATTTCCAATCTGAAACGAGCAGTTCGCGCTAGAGAGAAGAACTTTGATAGAAACACTTTCTTGCAAGCATCCCAAGTGGATATGGAGTCACGAGGAATGCTCTTCTCCCAAATGTGGGCTTCGTCTTCAAGTAATAACAAAAACAATATGAGTTTAAAAGCGTCCTCCCAAACCTCATTTGTATGCACGGTGTTGCAAAGCAACTCAAATCGATCCAGGTGATCGAGTGGGTCCTCCGCAGGTGACCCGTGAAACTTATTGTCCTCAACCATCTCGATAAGGCTTGGCTCAATCTCAAAGTTGGATGTGTTTATGGGTGGTGCTCTTATGCCAACCCGACGATCATAAATGTCAGGCTCATCAAAGGCTCCTATAGTTTGGGCGGATGGGTGTGGAATATGGCTCACGCTTGCTGTATTGTGCTCGGGCACCATCTCAAAGATGAATGTTTTGCTCAGCTTCCCTCTAGCTCTTGGTTGTTGCCTTTACACCTGAAAAGAAAAAGACAAAGAAACAAGAGATATTAGTAAAAGTGAAAGAAAAAAGCTTAGTCCTAAACAAATGCAAAGCTGTAATGGCTAATTGAAATCCCGAATGACAAATGCGCCAATTTGATAAAGATCAACTTTACCCTGACCACTCCTATTGACTAGAAGAGTGGAGTAAAGATTGGTTTGGTGTGATGATGAGGGGTATAATAGAATATGGTTGTATAGGGGGATTGTCGAACCAAATCGGGATGGATTAACGCATTAGAACTCTAGAGAACTTGCTTAGTCTAAATTAATGGGAAAGAGTGTTTGTCACTAACATCCTAAAATGCATAAATGAAAGTGTAAACTAGAAATTAACAAAAGTCAATGCAAAAGTCAACGAAAACGATTAAGGTCTAAAACAATGAGAAACTAAGCGAATGGACAAAGGTAATTGTCTCGGTGATCAAACTCAGGTTTATGATGCTCAATTCTGCTATATATTGCTTATCTTTAGTCTAAAAACTATCTAATTTAGGTTAATCCACTCTCATGGTAGAAACCTCTATCCTAATCATGCATTCACACAATCTCTTGGCCAAATACATAATTAAGAAACATTAAAGGTCTAGTTTATGCAACTACTAAACAATCCTAACACAATCTCTTTGAAAGGTCTCATTTAGCACAAGTTTAACTCATTCATGCATTTCATCGAACACCTCTCGGACGATAATTCTCCTAGGATCTAGATGAGAGTAGTTAAGTCCAATCTTGCATTGGACACATTAAACAAGTGAAGATATAATAAATCAAGCTCCAAACATCATAAACAATCAATCAAAAGCCCTAATCTACCTTAATCCATAAGCTTAAAATGACTACTCACACATCATGATGAGAACACAAGATCTCATGGTGGCTCCAACATGATATAGATAAGAAAATAAGAAAGTTAGATGAAGAAATTGCAATGAAACTTAGATTGAAAACAAGAAATTCAAAATGGCAACAAGTAGTCTTTACAAAACTAATAACAAAAGATTAGACAAAAGAAAAAAGATAAAAGAAAGCTTAAGAAAAAAAAAATAGCATAATCTAAAAAGTGGCATAAGGCATGAGAAGATTAGGTTTTTAGACTATTTATAGTCTAAGAGAAAAATGAAGGGTTAAACTTGGTCAACTCATTAAACAAATGTTGACTTTGGTTTGGATAGCTCTGAACAGCATCAGTCAAGCATGGTCGATGCTTCTAGTCGATATTGGTTTGTTCTGGACAGCATCGGTCAAGCCTAATCGATGTTGTTGGTCGATATTGGATCTGGTTTCTGCTTATGGACAACATCGGGCAACACTAGTCGATACTGGTGGCCGATATTGGACTGATTTATGCACTTTTGCTCCTTTTGCATCATTTTCTTGCCTAAGTCTTATTCAATCACATGAAATGCAAAATATGCACAAATGCAATCCTAAAGGACTCTAAATGCAACATAAACTTATAAGAATGAGCATAAAAGAGGGCCTAAAAGCAATAAAAAAAAAACCACACATCATACTTCTACCCTTGCATTTCGAAGAATTCTACTATTTCTTCTTGTGCTAACTCCCTATACCGCCTCCTCTCATCCTAGGCATGCATTTCTTGTTTTCGGCTTGAAATTTTGATTTCGAAAGTGGATTAAAACACCAAGTCGATAGTGCTCAAGAAATGTGGGAATAGTGGAATTGAGAACAACTATAAAACTAGGGTATTGAGAAATCGATTTTGCCGGATTCGATTTTTATTCACCGACTCTTATTTTTTTCTGATTCGGATCGTTCCAATTTGAAATATGTGAATTGATTTTGATTGGGTTACCTCTAGTTTTTTATTGTAATTATTCATGTTTTTTAAGGATCAAATGATTTTTACTTAATTTCAAATTAAAACATTATCGGAAGAAAATAATTTCTACCACAGCATTTCAACAATTGATCTGATAATTGTATGAAGTAGGCCTGGGATAATTATCCGATCCGATCGATCCGAACCGGATCCGATCCGAAAATTCGGATTCAGATCGGATTCGGATACGAGCAAATATCCGTTCGGATATGGAATTTGATATCCATGGATATCGGATCGGATCGGATAATATCTGAATATCCGTGGATATCCGAAGTTTTTTGATTTTTTTTTCAGATTTTCGGATTTTTCAGATTTTTTGGTTCGGATATTTCGGATATCGAATTTTGCATAACCCATATTTTCGGATTTTTTTGAGATTTTTCGGATTTTTTCGGATATTTTTTCAGATTTTTTTCGGATTTTCGGATTTAATTCGGGTTTTTTCTTATTTTGGTTATTTTTATTCAATTCGGATCGGATAACCGATCCATATATGATCCGAATCAAATCTGAATTGATCCGAAAAATATTTCGGATATTTTTCGGATCACACGACAATATTTGATATATGATTCAAACCGACGAGATCTGAACCGAAACCGAACCGATATTGGTTCGGATCGTATACGAATCTTAAATCTCATATCCGAAAAATCCGAAATCCGAAATATCCGAACCGTATCTGATCGGATATCCGAAATCTCAGGACTATGAAGCTCCAAGCATCACCTAAAAGCTAATTCGAGATTGAAATCTATCCCCTATATATTAAAAGAGAAGCATTTTTGCTGACGTGTCGTCACCCGAATAGTTTAGGCTCGAAATTGTTTACGTGTCACCTTCTGGTGCGTTTTCAGATTATATTCAAAATAAGGCTTAAATTTCTTACAAAATTA
>OVAO01001849.1:0-14005 GCA_900406285.1 Biscutella auriculata
GAAAGATAATGGAAAGGTGCTCTATCATGTAATTTTGACTTTAAAAGGTGTCCTACAGTGTAATATACTCAAAAAGAAATCTGATACCTGAACCAAATCAAATCAAAATCTTTGGCTATTTTTGGGAGAATTCTAAAAACTCAAACTGCCAAATACCCANACAATAGAACAAGACAAAACCGTGAGTCGTTAGGAGATCGGACATATGCATATCCACTAACCCAGCTAAGTAACAGAATCAATCGCGCTTTGATACCAAACGATCGGGTAATGACTAAACCAAACGATTGGACAACATACACTACCACGATCCAACCATCCGTTCAATCCATAACACGACACACATGCACAGAACATACCACACAAGCCTTCAGAATATACCACACATGCCTTTAGAGCAGATCATGCAGGTCACCAGACTTTGGCTAACCACAAATGCCCAAACTACCACAAAGGCCCAAACAACCACAAAGGCCCATAACGACCACTCATGTCTCAGAGAGCCAGAAAGGCCACACCGTCAAGCCATAACACTCACGCAGTACACCACCCTTGACCGGATCATAACACACACATCATATCAAGCCTACACCGGTCAAATCTGAACCCACTAAGTAAACAAACCGGATCGGATCACATAGATCAAGCAAGGAGTCTCGAACTCACCTTAGCCACTCAGCTTTACTCGACTAACTCAGTGACTCGCTAAACTCGCTCCTGGCTCAACCCCAACTAGAACTCAACTCAGACTCACTTGCTCAGCTTTGGCTCAGCTTCAACTCGCTCTAACTCGAACTCAGACTCAGTGAATCAGACTCAAACTCAGTGACTCGGTGGTGGCTCGTCGACAACAACGACGTCTCTCTCCCTTCTTTTTGTCTTATTTCTCTCTGAGATCGAATGAGAAATATGAGAGCAAGGGGTCTACATATATAGGAGAGCTCAAGGATCCGCAAAGCCCTAGAGAATATGCCAATCGCCTCCTATATTCTTGCAAATTCGAATTGATGCCTTCTCAAGAAGGTTTCAACCTTATCCACACGAGCCAATCTATCCAAACTTAACCAAATCTCTGTTTTTTTTGACTAATCAGTTCAAACCGCGTAATCTGACTTAACTGATCCAGTCACATAATCGATACAGTCAGCAGAACCAACTCCCTAGATTCTCATATTGGTTAATCCTTGCCTGACTCATACACTACTTAATTCGGCCACTGCCTTATTTCAGAAACTGTCTTATTCGAAAACTTTCCCGATCTGAACACTCCTAGTTTTCCAGTTCGATCCTTAGAGTCAGTCGTTCACCCTAAAACCGTCTAAGTCTCTATCCACACTTGAATGAACCACGCATTTATCCAACACTTAGTTAAATATCTCATTTCCTTGAAAAGACAGCTTCAATCAATTTCCTGGATAGCCTAGTCCAACCCCGGTCCGGTTAGCTTTTCGGAACGCGGGTGTTACAAGAAGCTCTGTTGAAATTAATCACATGCTTTATGCGAATTTTTTTGGTAAATTTTTTTTATTCAGAAACGTGCAAAAAGTCGACTTTGTCTTATTATTAACGGAATAACCACCGTTTTAACCGATGGTTATTTTTAAATTGAACCAGAGCCATTAAAATTAAATTAATTTTAAGTTAAGCCATTACACCATCCCAAACCGACTCAAACCTAGCAAAATTAATTTTAACCGAATCAATTCTCATTCCACGTAAATCGCACTGTTTCATTTAAGTTTTTTCCTTCGACCTGTTTCATTTATGACTTTACAGTTCGCACTGTTTTGTCTTTTACAACACCCCCCCCCCCCCCCCCCCCCNCCCCCCCCCCAATTCATTAAATCCTTCATTAATTGAAACCATCTTGCACACGTTTCTCTTTCTTATGTAATTCACGGAAATCGAGTTAAAAAAAGAAACCATAGTGAAGACGAAGAGAAATAAACAAATATAAGAAACTCATTGAAGAAATAGGCGACACCCTGTGAAATTTCTCCGATTTCGATTGTAGATTGAATATGGTTAGAAGAAAGCATGCAACTATGGGTTTGATAGTAGATGGCGTTTCTCTTAATAATATATCAATCCTCTTCTCCTAGACATCACTGTACGTATGGCCAAGTCTTCCTTGTATGATGTTTTACGTCTCAGAATGGTTTCAAAAGCGTTTAATACACACTTCAAATCTGAATACATCCTCAACAAATATCCTCTCGATGAGCTCCTATTTTCTCTAGTGTTTGCAACCAGTGGCAAGGCAAGAAAGTTTGCCGAAATTATGAAGAATTTCGCAGTAAGGAAATCTCAAGGTTCTGTACAGTAAAGGAATCACCAATTATTTTGACCAAAGAAAAAGAAAAAACGAGAGAACGGGTAGAAGAATTAGCAATCATTGTACAAAAATGTAACCTAGAAGAACGGTATGTACATGGTTTAATACTAATATATGTAGGTGGCGAAAGAAAAACAGAAGGTTACTAGAGGTTGGCTACTGTAATGAATCTGAAGCTGTCAGAAACGATTGATGAGATGGGGTGAATGAGAAGAAATCTGAGGAATACTATTTAATGGAGATGTAGAGAGATGGCGAGGGATTTGTTAACATGATATGTTTATGAGGCTTGCGGCTGAGGAGACAACGATTCACTGTTTTTTTATAAAACTTGCGTATGCTTGGGTGACGCATCTGCTGATACATGTCATGTCTGTCAGACGTGTTTCTGGTACCGTGAAGTTGTACTTTGCTTCTTTGATGATCCTACGACTTTTGATCGTAGGGTCTAAGTACTTGAACTTGCGGCTTTATATCTGGATGTTTCTTAGTACTTGAACTTTTTATCTGGATGTTTCTTATTTATCGTATGTTTTTGTACTACTTATTTATTTGGATGTTTTTTATCTGAATGTTTATCATGATGTTTCTTATTTATCGTATGTTTTGTAATATTGGGTGTAATATTGGGTAAAACTAGATGTAATATTGCGTAATACTCAGTAATACAATATGTAACACTGGGTAATACTTGAAAATACTTGGTAATACTTGTGTAATATTGGGTAATACTTGTGTAATACTTCAAACCATTAATGAATTTATCCGCGCTTTTGTCATTTCTAACCATTAATGAATTTGGCCACGTTTCAATCATTTCTAACCATTAATTGTTACTATTGATTGAATTGATTTCGATAAAACATTGAAGTGAACTAGGTCAAACATTGAAGTGAACTACTTAAAACTATGTCCAAGAAAAGATAACCATAAACCCAAAAAGAACCCTAAACCCAGAAAAGTCAAACCTAAAACCCATAAATCGAATCGTCATAAACCCATAAATCAACCTAAACCTAGAAAGTAAACCTTAAATAAAGAAAATCTACGAAAGCCTAAACCCATAAATTGATCATAAACCCAAAGAAGTAAATTGTAACCCCATAAATCGACATTAACCTAGAAATTGACATAAACCCATAAATCGACATAAACCTAGAAATCGGCCCTAAACCCATAAATCGACCCTAAACACATACATCAATGAAATCCTAAACACATAAATCAACAAAACCCTAAACCCACAATTCGACTATAAAACACAATAATCGATGGAACTCTAAACCCATATATCGACCCTAAACCCATAAATTGATGAAGCCCTAAACCCAAAAATCGACAAAACCCAAACCCAAAAATCAACCCTAAACCCAAAAATCGACGGAACCCTAAACCCATAAATCGACCCTAAAACCCAAAAAAAACGACGAAACCTTAAACCCATAAATCGACATAAACCTAGAACATGAATCTTAAACTATGAGATGATTTGTAGGGGAGAGAGAGAGGTGAGATTAGAGAGAGAGAACATGAATTATGATTTAGAGAGAGAAACTCAAATCTTATAAATGTCATATGATTTGTTTCGTATATTTTTTAAAATTGATTTTTGGAACAAATTTGACCATTTTTGCTCTTTATGGTAGCATAAATTGAGTTCAATCAAAAGAATAGTAATGTAATATTCATCCGTTTTGTTCATAGTATTCCCTAAAAAATCCAGTTTTACAAAACTTCAAACATTTTTACTTCTGATGTTTTTTTATTTGTAATTAGTTTTACCTGATTATGACTTGAATTTTATTAGTTTAACCAAATGTTACAATTAATAAAATTATAATTATAGATCTTTCACACAAAAAGTTTTGCCAAAACAAAATATTTGAAACTTGTTTGGTTGTGAATGAGTTAGCATCAACAAAGTGCTCATAAATGTATATGGTGTTTCTCAACGACATGTTATTAAATGTAGTTGATTAGTTTTAAACCGATTAAAATTGAATTATAACCAACTGAAATTACATTATAACTGATTGAAATTGAGCTATAACCGATTGAAATCGAATTATAACCGAACTATTAATTAAAATTGACTCATAACCATAAATAACCTTAATTGTTACTACTGATTGAAATTGAATTTTAACTACTTGAATCTGAATTTTAATTGAATTATAACCAATTGAAAGTGAATTATAATCGAACTGTTGACTAAATCGACTCAGAACCAAACATCAATTTAAATTAAACCGATTGAAATTGAATTATAAACGATTGAAATTGAATTTTAACCAGTTGAAATTGAATTTTAATTGAATTTTAACCAGTTGAAATTGAATTTTAATTGAATTTTAACCAGTTGAAATTGAATTTTAATTGAATTTTAACCATTTCGAAATTGAATTATAACAGAACTATCAATTAAAATCGGCCCAAAATCATAAATCAACTTAAATTAAACTGTTTGAAATTGAATATAATCGATTGAAATTGAATTATAAACAATTGAAATCGACTTAAATGAAACTTCATCGTTTGGCACCTTCCCAATTCACCACATTTCAGTTTCAAAAATCGCACGCTTACACTTTCTTAAATTAGACCTCCCCATTAATTTATGTTTTCACCGAGGAAAAAACGAAGAGACAAAACGAAAGTGGAATACAAGGGTTTACTTGGTGAAATTGCTCCAAGCTTGTTGTCCTAATCCGATTTCAATTTCTGTTGTAGATGGCGAGAACAAAGAATGCAACCGTGGGTGTTGAATGAGTTTCTCTGAATAATCTATCTGACCATCTTCTCGTAGATATCTTTCTACGTGTCGCCAATTATGCATTGTATGATATTCGAAGTCTCGATTTGGTTTCAAAAGCGTTTCACAAACACTGCAACTCCCAATACGTTCTCAACCATGTTCTCTCACTAAAACTTATTCTCCATGAAACAAAAACCGTAGAAAGATGTCCCAACGAGTAAGGAGATTTCGCAGGTATAGAAATGTTGAAGCATTATACCAAAGAGGACTCGAAAACTACTTCTCCTGAAGAAGTAGTGAAAAATGAGAAAGAGGATTCAAACAATTAACCGATGTTAGAAACAAAGGAAACCGAGCAACACAATATGTTTATGGGTTGGTCATATCGTGCATTAGTGACAAAACAAAACAAAAAGGTTTTGAGAGCTTATCTTGTTTTATAAAACCCATGTTATCACACGATGAAGAAGACCGGAAAACTTCAGGGAAATATTAAAGATGTTTTCTGGAGGTGTAGACCGATGACGGGACAACTCATAACAATCTACGTTCGTGAGAGTTGCAATTATAGGACGAACAACTGCTTAAAGTGTGGTTGTGGTTGAGATGTTTATGACGAGGAGTTCGACAAGATTACTTATGCTTGTACAATATGTCATATATCCTTGTGAGATTGTGAAATTAAACTTTGTTTCTCCTTTGGTCGATGAACCTTTACATGTAGGTTTATGTTTATAATTTGAACTTTTCTTTAATTCAACTCTGAACTTTTATATTGTTGTTAAACTGTTTTGTACTACACGCTCTCCATCAATGTCTCATAATACCTCTGTTTATTACAATATATAATGTTATAATGTATACCAAAAAATCATTGTAATTTTCACCAAACAACATAGATTGATTTGAACATGTAATTTAAAGGTCTTTAAATTGGAGACGATGTTTCTGCAGCAACTGCGATTATTAGAGTAGACACAACTGCAAATCCAAAGAATAGGAATACAAGGGAGTGCGAATCCATAGGGTGTGTTAAATTATTTTTCATTTCAAAATTAAGATATGTATCTAAACTATTAGGTTTTGGTTTGAAATTCATTTAATTTGGTTTTTAATTGGTTTCTGATTGTTGGTTTGCGATGAAGATAGATTGGGAGGAGAAAGGAAGAGAAATCCATGAATTTCAATAAAGACATCCAAATTTTATTAAAGAAGACATGATAGACCATATTAAAATGGGATAGACCGGCTAGTCATAGTCTATAATTATTAGTATTAGTTGGAGGGATTTGATGGCGATGGTGATACCCTAGCGATGGCGATGGCGCTGTTTCGAGGGGATCTCTGAGGGATCCGGTGGGATTTCAAGGGAAGAAGAAGACAGAAAGGAAAGACGAAGATTCGCGAGATTTGGCTGAGAGAAAAAATTTTCTTACAGAGATCGCGAAAGGGGGAAGATTCGGTTCGATATTCATTCGCAAGATCCGGGAGATTTGGGGAATATTTCCAGCTAAGTCTTTCGTCCCTCTCTTATTTCGTGGATTGGGGATTGCAGATCTATTTGGAAAAATCTGGGGATTTGGGATGGATAGATTCGGAACAAAACTGGCTTTCAAGGAAAGCTGAATATGAACGATATCTGTTAGAGTCCAGGATAAGGAAATTCCTGAGATATCTAGGCGATCACAAGGGGGTTCTTACCTTATGGGAAAAGATTAGGTTTGATCGGGAGAGTGATGAATATTGGGGAATTTTAGGGCTATATAATTCGATTGACAGAGAGGGTGACTCTACACAATTTCATCAACCCCTTTTTGATACCAAAGCAAATCATAGTTACTCGTTTTTACAAATCATCAAGTCTTTCCTTTGCTTTTTTACCAGGATGACGCAGAGTGACCTTGTGCGAAGCAAAACTGGAGAGAAGAGGCAGGGAGTCGTGTGGAGAAACTTCGAATAAAGGTTCCAAGATTTGATAATGCCTCGATTATCGAAGGATATGGTAAAACAGTGATAGGAAGGTGCCTGAATCCGGCAAAGCAGGCAACGGAGAACATGATTTTCATGATGCCAAAGATATGGAAGATCGAGGACAAGGTTGTTGGGGCAGATTTGGGACTCGGGAGATTCCAGTTTGACTTCGACAACGAACATGATATTGAGGAGGTGTTGAAGCTTGAGCCATTCCATTTTGACTCATGGATGCTGCCCATAGCGAAGTGGGAACCGGCACGAGAGATTGTGGAACCAAACTATCCATCGAGGATAAGGTTTTGGATCCAAGTGGTGGGAGTTCCATTGCAATATTGGGCAGAGCCGACTTTCAAATGCATTGGGGAAGCTTTGGGAAAATATGAGGGGTCTGATTCACACACAGGGCGTATACGAGTGGAAATTGATGGCTTTAGTCCGCTCGTCCTAGAGATAATTGTGAAATTTGATGACGGGGTTGAGCCGCCGATCACTCTGTGGTATGAAAAGTTGTATGGAATATGTTCTAGATGCAACAGTCTGCGCCATGACGCATCGATATGCGGAGTTAGAAGCGCGAATCTAGGGGAACAGGGCTCCAGTGGGCACCGAGATGATCGGGGAGACCCGCATATGAGCTACAAAGGCGCAACGTTGAAGGGGAGGGAGCTCGGTCGTGGCCCCCATGACGGGTACCAGAAGCAAGCATTGGAGAGGGTAAACAGTGGGCCTGAACCAAGGAATATGGCGGGGAAATCAAAGGGAAATGAGATCATGAGGGATAACAGGGAGAAAAGGGATTCGAACACAGTTTGGCGCAGAAAAGAAGAATCAACAACCAGTTTTATGGCCGATGCTAGAAGGGCAAGACAAAGCACACCTCCAAGGGAGAAAGAGCAAGGCTGGGAGTAGGTTCTCGATCAACGTGGGTCAAATACAAGGAATAAGGTAATTCTAGAATTTTCTGGGAAGCAACTAAGAGATGGAATCCAACAGAGCATTGCGGAAACAGTAGAGGAGTCAACTCAAGCTCAGGTTTTTGATGCAGGTACCACGAGCAAATCTTCTGTCGCTCGAAATCTGAATCTGGGATGGGTGAACGGGGTGGCGACGGATCACCACGCAGCTGCATTGCAGGATGTTGGGGAACAAGTTATAGACCCGATACTGGAAAATGATGGAGATATGGAAGATGATGATTTGATGGAGGAGGAAGTCAACCTTATGGAGCAAACACAACCTGTGGAGCAAATAAAGGAAATTAATGCTGGCATAGATACTCTCCAGGAGCAGGAACTAAAGGGAAATCAAGTTGGAGAGCTCGCTGACCAGAGGAAGAAACTCAGTAAGCCCATGGGATTGGCGCGGAGGGACGCATCGAGCACAACAGATAGCTTGAAATGGGGGCCCAGAGAAGTCAAAGGCGAGGCAGCCTGATGGAAAAGCAAAACCAAAATCTGATCCATGATAGTGTTGTCTATAGGTTTGAAGAGATGTCAGGGACACGAGAAGAAAGTTGGTTTGAAGCTCAAGTCTGGTTTTTCGTTTTTGAAGTTTTATTATTATGTGTGGTGGCTCTCTGTTCGTCACGAGATATTTTATGCTTTTATGTTGCCTATTGTTCTTTCAGTTGGTGGGAATGAAGTTTTTGTTTTCTTTTTATTCTCATATATCGAGACACGACATAAGCAGGTGGCAAACGATATTCGGTTCAAAATGGCAGAGCCAAAACAAAGTCATGAAAAATATTTGAAAAGTCAAACAAAACAGACTACTAATAAAGAAGCCTTAGACAACTCGAACTAGGTATTAGTTGCGGTTGCCGAGAAAAAGGGTGGTCTGGGCCCTCAACAGATTGGGTCAAAAAGGGAAATGGGCCCAAGAGATTTGCTATGGGGTTTATCGGGACCTGACACGATGGGAATGGAGTATCGGAATCTCCAGACTCTGAGTCCTCTGGGAAAATTGATTAATTTATGGATTTAAAAATCTTAAGTTGGAATTGTCAGGGGATGGGCAATCAATGGACCATCCAGTATTTACGGGAGCTATGGAAAAAATTTAAACCAGATATAATCTTTTTGATGGAAACAAAGCAAAGTCGGAGGCACATGCAAGATATTCAAATACATTTGGGGTATGAGCACTTGATAACAGTGGATCCCATTGGAGCAAGTGGGGGGCTGGCGATTATGACCCACAACTGCTTACACGGGATAGTGTTATATGAAGATAACAGAGTGATAGATTTTGAAATAAAAAGGCAACGGAAGAGGGTACATATCACGTTTGTGTATGGGGACCCAATGAAACGATTTCGACCAAATGTGTGGGCAAGAATAACTCGTCTGAGTTTACTGCGGGATGAGCCTTGGCTGTTGATAGGAGATTTTAACGAGATTAGAGGGAATCATGAGAAAACGGGGGGAAACCTACGCACGCAGGGATCCTTTAACTCTTTCAACAGTATGATCAATACTTGTGCGTTATCGGAATTTCCATGTCTAGGGGACCATCTGTCATGGCGGGGGAACATGAGCTATGGGATTATAAGATGCAAGCTGGATCGGGCGCTGGCGAATGCTGAGCTACATGAATTATATTCCTGCTCCTATGTGGAATATCTGGATATGATTGGATCGGATCATAAACCTATTATGGCCACTCTTCGCGAGAAGAAGGTGAGGGGACGACATCAATTCAGATTTGACAAAGGCTGGATTGGGAAAAGAGGCTTAATGGAAGCAATTTCGGAAGGTTGGCTCGACCCACGTAACAATGGTAGCTTCGTCGATAAAATATCTAACTGCCGAAAGGGTATTTCGAGATGGAGGAAGCATACGGTGGAACGGGAAAGGAGGACCCTATCCGAGCTCAAGAGAGATCTAGCATCAGCTCAAGATGATGATAGATGCTCAAGGGACATACTTTTGGAGCTTAGGAGGAAGGTGAAGCAGGCGTACAAGGACGAGGAACTCTTCTGGAAACAGAAGAGTCGTAATATCTGGCTTAAAGAAGGAGACCGGAATACTAAGTTCTTTCATGCGATAACCAAACAGAGAAGGGTTCGGAACCGGCTAACGGGGTTGTATGATTCTGGTGGAAATTGGGTGGACACGGACGGAGAAGTGGAGGGGGTCGCCGTAGCCTATTTCAAAGACATGTTCCAAACATCGACGCCTACGGGGGTAGACGCGGCCCAGGAACATATTGTGCCATATGTCTCAGAGCAAATGAACGAGGAGTTAACGCGACCGGTGACGAAAGTAGAGCTTAAGAGGGCACTTTTCCTCATGCATCCGGAGAAAGCACCGGGTCCGGACGGGATGACAGCGCTTTTCTTCCAAAAGTCATGGGACATTATTAAACCTTATATTCTGGCCATGGTTGAGGTATTCACTACAGAGGGATATTTGGACCCCAAACTTAATGAGACGAATATATGTCTGATTCTGAAAACTGAGCGACCCACAAGGATGACGGAACTACGACCGATCAGTCTCTGTAATGTTGGATATAAGATAATTTTGAAGCTTCTATGCCAACGTCTTAAGAAGATTCTTCCAATGATGATCTCGGAAACGCAGTCAGCCTTCGTTCCGGGAAGGTTGATCTCAGACAATATACTGATAGCGCAAGAGATGTTTCATGGTCTGCGAACAAATAAGGCATGCAAAGGAAAGTATATGGCAATAAAAAAGGACATGAGTAAAGCGTATGACAGATTGGAGTGGGAATTCCTGGAAAAATTATTAAGGAAGATGGGATTTGTAGAGCAATGGATTAGTTGGGTGATGATGTGTGTCTCATCAGTACAATATAGGGTTCTGGTTAATGGAAAGCCAAAAGGTCATATTACACCGAGTCGAGGCCTGAGACAGGGTGACCCATTATCCCCATACTTATTTATCCTCTACACTGAGGCTTTAGTGGCCAACATACGGTATGCTGAGAGGTGCGGGTTATAGACGGGGATAAAGGTAGCGCGCTCGTGCCCATCGAAATCGCACCTACTCTTTGCAGATGATAGTCTTTTCTTTTGTAAGGCAACGACAGAAGAAGGGAACACCCTTATTGAGGTACTATCGGGATATGAGGCGGCCTCAGGCCAACGAATCAATTACGCTAAGTCATCGATTCAATTTGGCCACACAATCCCGGAATCCCGGAGACTTATGCTGAAAGCGACCACGGGGATTGTGACGGACGGGGGGATGGGCTCGTATTTGGGGCTTCCAGAAAGCTTGGGGGTGCAAAGATGAAGATTTTTCAGTTTGTAAAGGATATGCTGCATAAGAGGATAGAGAGCTGGACGACTCGGTTCCTGTCCAAGGGCTAAGCAGTTATGGCGGTTGATGGAACAACAAAACTCGTTATTTGCACAGACTTTCAAGGGTAGATACTATCGCGGGGGAGGTCCTTTGGACCCTCTCCGCTACACGTCCCCATCTTATGGATGGAGGAGCATGATTTCAGCGAGACCTCTGGTAAAAACATGACTTATTAAACGGGTGTGTTCCGGTCATTCTATCTCAGTATGGACTGATCCATGGATTCCATCCGAATTCCCAAGGTCCGCATCTGGTATTGGGTCATACCGATACCCACCTCTCCAAGTCAATCACTTGATTGACCATGGTCTTCAAACGTGGAATCTACCATTGTTGCGTGCTATTATGGCACCAGATGACATTTGTTGGGTTCAAGTAATAAAACCCAGCATAGGATACCGTCCGGATGGCCTTGGGTGGCATTTCACGAAAAACGGGAAGTATGCGGTCCGCTCGGGGTATGATGTCGCCCGGAGACTGCGTCGTCTGCATAGAGGCCAGGTTCACAAACCTTCTACGGACGCGCTCTTGGGGTTTGTATGGACTTTGAAATGCCCTTCGAAGATAAAACACTACATGTGGCAGGTTATCTCAGGTGCAATATCGGTCGGAGCTAGGCTTAGACAACGAGGGATCCAGTGTGAAAATATGTGTCAGGTCTGCGGGGTGGAAGACGAGACGATAAATCATATGCTCTTCGAGTGCCCACCGGCCCGACAAGCATGGGCCTTGGCTGGTGTTCCGATCAACCCGAGAGACCGGATGAGCGAGTCTTTGTTCTATAATATGGATTATCTGTTCTGGCGACTACCCAAAGATTATACGGATTTCGTATACCCCTAGATCTGCTGGTATATATGGAAGGCAAGGAATAAGAAAGTTTTCGGGAATAGGGATCCTTATGCTCTCCAAATAGTGGATCTGGCCATTGCACAAGCGCAAATATGGAAGGAAGCGCAAGAGGAGAGTGAGAACATGACGGATGATGGGGATTTCCCCATCCAGGATGGTTTCTAGTGTTACTCAGATGGGTCATGGACAGATCAGGCTATGATGTCGGGATTCGGTTGGGTTTCTTATTCTAAGGGGGGGAGGGGAGGAACGGATAATGGGATCTAGAAGTGTCGTGCGAAGATTATCCCCACTCCATTCGGAGGTGGAAGCGCTTCTCTGGGCGATGGAGAACATGGTCCTTCATGACAGATTGGAAGTGACCTTCTTTACAGATTCTCGGGAGGTGCTCGACTGGATTACGTACCCGGGGCAGTGGCCTGCGTTCTCATATAGGTTTGAGGATTTCAGGGACTTGCGGACAAAGTTTCGGGAGACGAGATTCCGACATGTACCACGATCAAGGAACCTGGTAGCGGACAAGCTTGTGCGGGGTGCCAGAAAGAGACCGACAGAGTTAGAGTTCGTAGGAGGACATCCTCTTCCATGGATCTCTGATATCTAGATTTTTTTATAGTTGTTGACAAAAAAAAAATGGGATAGATCGACTTAGGTAAAGACAAAACATGACGTCTGAACCATTGATCTAAAATGAAAGACAGGAAAGGACGAACTCTTTGTTGAGGCTTATTATGTCTCTCTTAATCTTTTTTTTTCTTTGTCATATGTCTCTCTTGAATCTTCTAACTCATCCAGAGGTTACATTTCTCGACCAGTTTTTTCAACTTAAAAGGCCCATATAATTAAGCCGAAGTAATCATTCTTGATTACCCACTAGTTAGTAGTTACCCCTATAGTGAAATCAAAAGTACTCCATTTTGTTTTTGTTAACACATGATCCTTTTATTTTTCAAATGAACTTGGGAAAAATTTGAATGGTCTGTTAGAATATACTCTGCTCTATTTGTTCAGATCGGTAGTGTTTTGAGTGATATAGGTTACAGCTGATCCAATTATAAAACATTTAAGTCATATATTTTTATTAGTAACAACTCAGCATGTTAACTTGTTTGTAAATCTCTTTGACAATGTCATCGGATTCCAATTTATCACAGTTTTGAGATATTTCAGAGTATGTAGAACCTGTGAAGAGCTGAAACAAGTAAGACACTTTTCAACAAGAGATCAATAACTACTTGAAACTGTGAATTGATCCTCAACAAGACATCAATAGGTACTTGCACCAGTGATCTAAAGAAGCATAAAAGAGTGTCGTCTAAAGTGCCAGATCCACTTCTTGCCAGTCTTGTTGACCTAAATCTTTTGTTTGTCTAACGATTTATACGGTATAGAAGAAGCCGCCTATCATGTAGAATGGGACTATGTCCAAGTATCAGCAGATTGGATTAGAGATTAAAGGTTTTGCGTTACTGAAAAACTATTTCAGGTCTGAGCAAAAAAAAAAACCAATTCACCAAAAAGATAATATTTCTCTACTTTGAAAGGTTCAATGATAAAATACATTAAAAAAAAAGATAGAAGCTCAAAAATTAAATAAAACCTATCTCTACCCTTGCACAAAGCAATAATAATATCTGACTTACGTCTAGAGCTCGTCGTGGGACTCGTCGTCCTCGTCTGTGGCAGCTGATTCAGCGCCAGGTGCCCCACCAGATTTCTGGTAAACCGCAGTAATGATTGGATTACAGACAGCTTCAACCT
>OVAO01001850.1:0-13995 GCA_900406285.1 Biscutella auriculata
GCAGTGAGAACAAACCGAAGGTAACCATGGACTAGTAACTCTAACCCGCCTAATTTCGCCCGACTCAAACTGAGCATTTACCCATTCAGGAAATTGTTCCCTCGGGTCGATAATGGTATAAACCTTTGCAACTTCAATGTTAGTCAGATTCAAGGTGGTAGGGTGGAGACAGATAGGGTGTCCAACCAAACCAGCTATATGCTCAAAGCCCTCTCTATTGAAGAATTGTAATGGAACTCCGGTGAATTCCAGCCACACCAGAACAGTTGATAACTCTGGTTTCGACGGTGTTAGGCTCGAAGTCCATTTCGCCACAAACATGGATTGTCCATCAACTTTCCATAAAGCTTGGCTCAGGATAAGTCTTCGAGCATTAGGGCAAGGAACCTTGCATTGGAAAGCATTTCCATCCATCTTTGACACAGCTATATCACGGCGGTGTCTGCTCTAAATACCATTTACAATGGCATGAACAGGGCCTCATGAGGGAGAGTCTTCATAAATTTGACCGAGGATGAAGGAATCCCAAGATTTTTTGTTTTTCTCAATCATGAAGTTTGGAATCGTTACACATGATTCACCAGATTCCAAGAGGAAGGACTTTCCTTTTCGAGTCAATCTCTCAGATCTGCCTGCAAAAAGGTCCTTCCAAGGAGACAGAGGGCCAGAGGAAGAAGCTTGATGAGGAGGAGCAGCAGGAGTAGCTGAGACAGGGACAACCGGAGGGACAGCTACCTGAGCTGCACTAGGTTGAACAGAACTAGAGACATAGGGGATTATTTGCTCAGGAGCAACCTTAGGGGCTTCATCTTGAGCTTTATGAGGCTCGGGAACAGCAGTAGCAGGGGATTCACGGGAGGGCTCTGGAGGAGCTGATGGAGAAGCCACCACTTGAGAACCAGCTACATCAAGAGAGGCAGCAACAGTGATCGGGGATTCCCTTAACGAGCTAACAGGCCCAGAAGAGGTAGAACAAGGAATGCCAGATCCAGGAGCGGAGTGGCTAGGAGAGGGGGACTTACGAGTCTTTTTCTTTGTCATGGCAGAAGACGGAGGCCCACGCCGTGGCTGACGACGGAGGAGGAATAGAAGAAACCAATCACACTTTTTCTCTCTTTTTCTCTCTCTACCTTTTTCTCTCTCTGATAACAAAAAGGTCCTAATAAAGCTCGATGTTATCATGCTTGACGGTGATTTCAACAACGAAGATGATGAAGGTTGGAGTGGAGAAGAGTTTGACGATCATTTGGTGAAAGAGGGTCAAGGAAAAAGCCTTGTCTTGATCGGTGACTTGNATTGATCGGAGACTTGCAGGTTACGTTTGACGATCATTTGGTGAACTTATCTTTACAGACAACTCAAGTTGGATATGATGCAGAAAATTCGGTTGGGCTTAAAGGTCTCTTCTGATTACTATGAAGGGATGCGTGTACGTGAGGCAGAGACATAAACTCTTACCGTGAAGCACCATCGTGGAGAGTGTAAGTTCTCACTTTCCTTTTTTTGATATCATAAGACCTATCTTATGATTTTGAAATGATCATCGATGTATCTGAATCGTCATTGTTTTTGGATTAACATTCAGAATTTGTTCTTCTTTTTCTTCTTCTTTCTGATGGTTCTTTTCGACGGTGTACAAGAAATATTATCCACCTGCTTTGGATGATGAGGTATGAAAGTTTGAAAAGATTGGAAAGATGGGGATTTCCATAAGAACCTCAATAAAGTAGGAATACACTATAAAAGAATTCATGTCTTATGGTCAAAGACTCTAAAAACTAAGGAAGGTAAGTGCATGATTTCCTTATCCAATATCTTACCAAGAAGTTGAAATATTTATCTTGATGCATTTTACTCTGATTTTTCAGATTCGTGGAAGTGGCTTGTCAAATAGAATGTGGGAGACTTTACAGAGCATTCCATGACATGTGTCTTGAGTGAAATGCTTTGCATCTACTTTCCAGATGACTAAGTTGGTGTTGTTTTTAACAATATTTACGACAAGCAAAAGGTTTGTGTTGCTGGATCTTCTGCTTCTTATAGATTGACAATGTTAGAGTATATTGTAAATATAGTATATATGATTCTGTATATTGTTTCTTACCATCTTTAACATCTCTCTGTCTATATATTCAGAGGTAGTCTCTAATAATAAGTCAAGCAACTCATTATTCTAATATGGTATCAGAGCTTAGGGTTTCACTCCTAATTGCTTGAGATTAACCTAGCTGTTGGGCTCTCTCTGTTCTCTCCCTCTTCTTCTTCCTCTTCAAGATCTCTGTCTTCTTCATCTTTTTCTCATCCGTTTATCTTTTCTATACCTTCAAACGCAGTCATCTTTTCTCTCTCACGAGACTTTGTTTCTCCAGTTTTCGTTGCCTCCTCTGTTTTACTAAAATCCCATCAATATGTCAGATTCAACTGCCTCTCGAACGACAGTGTTCAACTCCAGTGATCCACAGAGCACTCTCCTCTTTGTGAATATATCGAGTGTGATCAAGCTCACCAACGTGAATTATCTGATGTGGAGAAGACAGGTCCGTGCGTTGCTCGAAGGTCATGAGTTGCAGGGATTCATCGACGATGGTGTCGCTCCCCCGTCACCTACGGTTCTTGTCGACGGTGCAGAGACACCAAATCCGGTGTATGCACCATGGAAACGTCAAGACAGGTTGCTGTTTAGTGCCATCCTCGGTGCAATTTCGCAATCGGTTCAATCAATTGTCTCCACTGCCTCAACAACCAAAGAGGTTTGGGAGAGTCTAGCTGCTGCGTTTGGGAATCCAACGAGAGGTCATGTGCGCCAGCTGAAGTTTCAGCTTAGGATGTGTGTCAAAGGAAACAAAACCATCTCAGAGTATCTGCGCACGATGAAGGCCAAGGCGGATGATTTGGCTCTCTTAGGGAAGTCGATCGATGCTGAGGATTTTACGGAACAAGTGTTGGCTGGTCTTACAGAGGAATACAAGGCAGCGGTGGATGCGATCAATGGCTGTGACACCCCTATCGGCTACACGGAGCTGTACGAGCGCTTGCTGAACCGTGAGGCCATGATTCAATGCACCGATGCCACTGCTGCTGCTGCGACGCCCATTGTTGCTCATGCCTTGGATGCTCGCTCTCGGTCTCAGTCGCAACGTCAGCAACATTTGTACTCCAACAACCACCAGCCCTCATCGCAACCTCGCCCAACGTACAACACCAACACCAATGCGCAACAACGCCAGCCCTCGAAGCCTTATCTTGGAAGATGCCAAGCGTGTGGTGTACAAGGGCATAATGCCAAGTACTGTCCCGAGTTTCGTCTGGTTAGAGGCGCCAATAACAGCCAGTATTGGTCACCACAGCAGCCCCGACAGTCGTGGACAAATCAGTTTGGTAATGCTCCACCTCGTGCGAGTCAAGCTTCTCTGTCGGATTCTAGCACTTGGCTCCTCGACTCTGGGGCCTCACACCATATGGCCGCTGATCTGGGAAATCTCTCCCTCCATGGACCATATGGTGGCAGTGAGGATGTCATGCTCGGTGATGGCTCATCACTTCCCATCACTCACACGGGTTCTTTTACTTCTTACTCTTACTCTCGTCTCTTTTTCTTTAAAGATGTGTTGTGTGTGCCGTCTCTTAACAAAAATCTTTTATCTGTTTTTCAATTGTGTAAGACTAACGGTGTTGCTGTCACATTCACTCCCACGTACTTTCAGGTGAGAGATCTCGAGACGGGGGCTCTTCGTCTGGAAGGCAAACCCAAGGATGGTACCTATGAGTGGCTGAATTCTTCATTAGTTTCTCTTCCCTCTCTTGCATTTGCTTCCACTGTTAAAGCTAGTTTGTCTGATTGGCATTTTCATTTAGGACATCCTGCCTCTCCTGTCTTGCATAAGATAGTTTCTCAATTTCTGTTACCTATTTCTTCGAATGCTTCTGTTTTTGAACCTTGCAATGCGTGTTCTATTAATAACATGCATAAATTGCCTTTCTCTGCATCTACTTTACAATCTCATCATCCTCTCGATATTGTTTTCTCTGATGTTTGGACTTCTCCTGTGATGTCATTTGATGGTTACAAGTACTATATTATATTCGTTGATCATTTTACTCGTTATACTTGGCTATATCCGTTAAAACTTAAATCACAAGTGTTTTCAGTCTTTGGTACGTTTAAAGCCTTAGTTGAAAATCATTTTCAAACTAAGCTTAAAACCTTGTACTCTGATAATGGTGGGGAATTTATTGGTCTTCGAACTTTCTTGGCAAACCATGGCATCTCACATATGACAAGTCCTCCACATACGCCGGAACACAATGGTGTTGCTGAACGCAAGCACCGACACATTGTGGAGACTGGTCTTGCACTTATGTCGCATGCCTCGGTTCCTAAGTCTTACCGGACCTTTGCTTTTGCCACTGCCGTTTACCTTATTAATCGGTTACCAACTCTCATGCTTTCTTCTCGGTATCCCTTTCAATGTCTCTATGGGGTTCAACCGAATTTTCAAAAATTAAAAGTTTTTGGGTGTCTATGTTTTCCTTGGTTGTGCCCATATGCCTCTCATAAACTAGATGATCGATCCACTCCCTGCATCTTTATTGGTTACTCTGTTTCGCAGCATGCTTACCTTTGTCTTGACAAGTCGACGTCGAGAATTTATACATCTCGTCACGTTGTCCTTCATGAATCTGTCTTCCCATTTTCTGTGTCAACTCCTCTCTCTGTTGCAGATGATTCTTTGCAGGTACATGCTGGCTCACCCTCGGTCACTGTTGTTCCCGTACGCTCGGGTGCTTGGGATCCACCGCTGCCATCGCCAACTAGGGCCCATCACTCGTCTCCAGCGTCCTCTGACCAGTCGATCTCCATCGCTCAGGATTCTGTGGAGTCGATCACGCCCGCTGCGTTGTTGCCTACCCCTCCATCGGTTCCAGCAACGACGCCTAACGCCCCACGTGCATCGCCTCCACCGATCAGTGCCCCCGCACCAGCTTCATCTGTGCACCCAGCCCCTGACCTTGCTCCAGCGGCTGCTCCAAGCTCCTCCACTGCCCTGGCTGTGCTCTCACCCCAACCACCAGTCGTTCTGCTACGTACCAGCCAGCGCTCTCGCAAACCGGTGCAGCGCCTCAATCTCCATGCAGCTGTGACACCTCCCTCGACAGTGATTCCTCGCACTGTTGCCTCGGCTCTCTCACAATCTCACTGGCGCAATGCTATGACGAAGGAGATCAATTCTCAACTTAAAAATCACACTTGGGATATTGTTGATTTACCTAATGTGTCTAATGTTGTTGGTTGCAGGTGGATCTTCATGATCAAACGACGCCCGGATGGCACCATTGAGCGTTACAAAGCTCGTCTTGTTGCCAAGGGCTACACCCAACGCCCCGGACTGGATTATCATGAGACCTACAGTCCTGTAGTCAAACCGGCTACAATCCGCATCGTGCTTAGCCTAGCGGTATCTCGGGGATGGTCTATGCGTCAATTGGACGTCAACAATGCCTTCCTCCAGGGTACTTTCAAGGAGGACGTCTACATGAAGCAACCCACCAGGTTCATTGACAAAGACCGTCCGCAAGCAATGTGCAAACTCCGGAAAGCAGTTTACGGTCTCAAACAAGCTCTGCGGGCTTGGTACAATGAGCTCAACCAGTTTCTTCTACGCTCCAGGTTTTGCAACTCTGTTGCTGATGCCTCTCTCTTCACGTTTCATCAAGATGGCATCACCATCTACATGTTGGTCTACGTAGATGATATCATCATCACGGGCAACGACTCGACATCTATCACTCGGTTTATCGCTTCCCTCTCTCTCATCGTTTTTCGCTGAAAGATTTAGGTGATTTATCATTTTTCTTGGGCATTGAGGTCACGCGTACTTTGCAGGGTCTGCATATGAGCCAGCATCGCTACATTGCTGATCTTCTAGAGAAGACTAACATGACAGCCGCAAAGTCAGTCACCACACCGATGTTTCCCAACACCGCTCTCACTCTCGCCTCGGGTGATCCTCTACCCGATCCAACTGAGTATAGGATGGTAGTCGGGAGTTTGCAATATCTTTCTCTCACTCGTCCGGATATTTCCTTCGCTGTTAACAAGCTGTCACAGTTCATGCACCGCCCCACGACAGAGCATTGGTCGGCCGCCAAAAGAGTTCTCTGATTCCTCTCAGGGACGCTATCCCATGGCACCTTCTTTGCTGCCACTAATGCTTCTACTCTTCATGCTTTTACAGATGCGGACTGGGCTGGCAACAAGGATGACTACACCTCTACAGGAGCTTACATTGTTTATCTCGGGAAACATCCCATAGCATGGTCTTCCAAGAAGCACACAGGAGTCTCTCGTTCCTCGACGGAAGCTGAATATCGCGCCATTGCTGCCACAACCTCGGAAGTTTGTTGGATCTCATCCCTTCTCAGCGAGCTTGGTGTTCCACCCACGACAACTCCAGTGATCTATTGTGACAACATTGGCGCCACGTACCTCGCCGCCAACCCTGTCTTTCACTCCCGGATGAAGCATATTGGATTGGATTATCATTTTGTTCGTCAATTCGTGCAAGCAGGCACTCTTCGGGTCTCTCATGTCACCTCTGCGGACCAGCTTGCGGATGCACTCACTAAACCCCTCTCTCGTGCTCGATTTCAGCTTCTTTCGGACAAGATCGAACTCTCCTCCGGCCGT
This sequence comes from Biscutella auriculata, assembly GCA_900406285.1. NCBI lineage: Eukaryota > Viridiplantae > Streptophyta > Magnoliopsida > Brassicales > Brassicaceae > Biscutella > Biscutella auriculata. Next base: position 6,689 of record OVAO01001850.1, read on the forward strand.
CCGTCTTGAGGGGCCGTGTTAGAGTATATTGTAAATATAGTATATATGATTCTGTATATTGTTTCTTACCATCTTTGGCACCTCTCTGTCTATATATTCAGAGGTAGTCTCTAATAATAAGTCAAGCAATTCATTATCCTAATAGACAAATGCTTTCTTCTATTTACATTCTTGGTAAATCGTAAAAATGTTGATATATAGTGCAAGGTTATGTTGATGGATTGGTGAGGAAAGTGTCTGAAAAATGGGATCAAGTTATTGAGTATGATAGTAAGTCACTTATGAATTTCATTCAAGTTAACAAAACGGCTGATGTAGATTACTCTATGTCAATCTCTATTCCCACCTAACCTTCTACATCTTATTCAAACGTAACTATTGAAGGTAGAGCCATAAATCTCAAATCCTGTTTCTCTCGGCGTGAACCTAATTAACTCATATATTGGAGTTATTTCCGCGTCTCCAACTCAAGTTTCTCAGTCCCACCTTATTGATACTACTTCTTATGCACTTTAGAAGCTCTTCGTCATTTGTACATCAAAACCAACTAATTAGCAAACCTCATGAATCACAAAGGATGGTCAATGGTGTTGTGGGATTGGAGTTGGGTCGACCAACAAGAACCCAAACCCAACATTTGGTTCAGCCTCCTCCTGAAATAAACTCTTTTAAAGATTGCTCAAACAGAAGGCTGATGAGTTCTTATGAGAGGAAGATATTAGAGTTAGGAGTAACAAAAAGCTCGAGAATAATGATATGCAACAATTGTTGAGACTCTTTAGTATGAACGTTGGTGACCATCATACTAATGACCATGCTAGAAGAAGGGTTTAGGTTCAATTCTTTTGGTAAAACATCAACGATGGATTACGAAGAAAATCGTTCATAGTCGGGTAAAGTTGTTGTGGGATGCCTAAGATCAAAACAGCCATGAGATGAGGATTCTTTACGAAGGCACTTATGTTCTACTATTCGCATTTGTTGTGCCCACAATGTTTTACTATTGTTTAGAAAATGTACCCTTTTTATCCAAGAACGATACATTTTCTTGAGAGAGACAACACATAACACATACAAGACATCTTCCTCTGTTGTATCTCACTTTTTGGTGTCGCAGCTAATCGCCCTTTTAGTATTTTCATCCATCATATTCAGGACTGTTGGATTAGACGGTGGATTAAAAAGCCCATGGAAACCCCATGGAAATCGTCATGTTACAAGGTGACATGTAAGGTGAGGGTTTGAATAATATTTGTTTGATTCAACAAATTTTGTCAGAACTATATTATACATCAAGATCAAAATATAATAAAAATAAATATAAAAAAATTACCTAGTCATATGTATATTAAGTATCTGATCATACTTAAATTAAAATTATTTTTCTTACTAAAATATATAAGAATTATATGAATGGTGACTCGTCTATACTATATGAAAGGAGATATTTTGTGCCTCTGGAGCAAGCCACGTAGGCAATTTTGACTACTCCAGAATGTGCCATGTCACCCCTTCCTTTTGCCTTCCATTAACAAAATTTTTTATCGATTTTTCTGAATTTTCTCTTCCTCTCTCTCTCATACATGAACTTCTCTTTTCTTGCTAAAATAATCGTTTTCTCTCATAGACAAAACGAATCCGATGTATGGAGTTCGATATGGAGTTTTCTCTCATATAGAAAACGAAACGAGCAACGACGCGGTACCTCCAAAGTTGAGCAACGATGTCGTTCCTCCACCGTACGACATGGTTCCTCCACCGTATGATTTTGTTGACCGAGAGAACCCTTCAGATTTACACTGAGAGTCTCGGATCTTAGACGAGTTGCGAAGGAATAGGGTTTCGACGTCGGCGTCGATTGGGGATGAGAGTTTCCACACATCCCTCTCGTGATTGCATTCACAACCAAACGTGAATCACACATCACTTCGGGGACCCAATATCCTTGAACTCTCATGTCAACACGATACAAGCCAAGATCCAAGTTTCTCTCTTGGATTGGTACTCCTTTCGGGATTTTTTCAGGTGCGTTATCAATCTCTCTGAACCTTCCAACTACTGGTTCCTCGTCATCTTAATTCTCAACTTCCTCATCGCTCAACCAAGAGAACGTTAGTTCCTTAGGTTTCTTCTCATACCATTTCTCCATCTTGTACAAATGATCTTTGCCATCCTTAAGATCGAAACCAATAGTGCCTATCTTCAAAATAATGTCGGCTTTTGTGGCCGCCAAGAAAGGTCTTCCCAAAACTAGTTTCTCGTTGCTTTCCTTATCCATTTTTAGTACCACGAATTCCGTAGGTACTACAATGTTTTCAAGCACGAGGGGCACATCTTCGATCATTCCTTCGGGTTTCCTTGATGAAGTGCCCCCGAGAATGATATTTTGCCTACAAGAGAAAAAAGAAGAATAGCAAAGTTGGTTAGCGACCGTTAATGGCATCACGTTCAAGCTTGCACCTAGGTCACATAAGCAACTATCAATTTTAATTGAGTTAATGGAGCAAGGGATGACGAAACTCCCCGGATCGTTTTAATTTTGAGAACCGCAAGGTGGTATTGTGATCGGCGCATAGACGTCGGACAAGAATTCTTGCACGAGAGCATTTAGGTCTTTGATCTTTTGGATGGAGAGGTCCTTATTTGCTTGAGGGACCTTCGGATTTGCTAGGTGGGCAATAAGTTGCGGCATCTTGATTTCGATTTCTTTCATCTTTTTGTGGAGTATTTCTTTTGCAAATCGTCCCGGATAAGGGAGCTTAGGGACATACGCCTCAAATTTCTCCGGTTTGGTGGCCTTTTCTTCTCGAATGATTTTTGTTTGGCAAGAGACACCCCCAAACTTGGTTTTTCATCGTCCTTGATGATTGGAGGGGACGAAATGGCGTTGACAAAGCCATTAGATGGTGAGATGCCTTTTCTGGGAAGAGTCCCCGGTTGCCGTTGAGAAGAAGAGGCTACTTGAGCCATTTGATTGTCAAGGGTCATGACATGAGATTTGAGCGTCTCAATTTTCGAGTTTAGGTCGGTGTAGATGTTGTCGATCTTTAGATGCATTTTCTTTTTTAAAATTTCTGAGGCTAGCGGACTCCCGGGCTTGCCCCTCGAGGATTTGCTTTAACATTGAATCGGTTGATGATGACGGTTGATGTTGAGAGTTTGACGAGGAACCTTGTTGGTTTGAGTTGAAACCCGGCGGGGTGTTGTTATAGTTTTGCTTGTTGTATCCTTGATTGGGGAAATGACCCCTTTGATTATTGTTGAAGTTGTTGTTGTTGAAGGTTTGCTTTGGTTGATGTTGTGGGTAGACTTGGTCACCCGGATTTGCAACATTCGTGTTGGGATATGAGAGGAGTGGGTTCGGGTTGAAATTCCCGTAATTGTTTTGTTGATAGCCTTGATTACCCACGTAGTTAACCTCTTCCGATTGGTGATCATAGCTGACTTCCTCTTCAACCAAATCCATAGCATGCACGGGAGCGCGTTGAGAAGTGAACATCTTCTCAATCTTCTCATTTAAAGTTTTTAACTCCGCTTTATAGGAGGAGTCTCGGGAATCTTCCGGATGTGAATATGAGCGGTCATAGTCACCACCATAGGATGAATCACTTTGGACAAGGCGCTCAATGAGAGCCGAGCCATTTTCTGGAGTTATAAAGAAGAAGCCACCTCCGCTTACCATGGTAAGCATGGTTTGGTAGTCCTTGGAGAGCCGGTTGTAGAACATGGCTAGGAGAGAGGAATTGTCGTACCCATGGTGGGGGCAATCCAAAGTTAGCTTTTTGAATCGCTCCCACGCCTCCAAAAGTGTCTCCATGCCTCGCAATTTGAATGTTGAGATATCTCCTCAGAGTTTTATCGTTCGGGCTTGAGGAAAGAATGTGGTGAGGAAAGCTTTCTTGCACTCGGCCCATGTGGTAATAGAGTCGGGTGCTAAGCCTTGCACCCAATCGTGTGCCTTTCCGCCAAGAGAGAAGGGGAAGAGACACAATTTGTATGCACATTCCAGTTACACCGTTGATGACGATCGTTCCACAAATCTGATCGAAACGCTTCAAATGTTGAATTGGGTTCTCCGTGGGGAGACCCTCAAATTGATCACGCTCAACGAGATTGAGCATCGACGTTTTGGTCTCAAAGTTGTTATTTTGGATTGGCGGTGGTCGGATGTCGGATGGTGCGGCATGGACATCGGGGTCGTTGATTGCCCCAATTGAACGAGGAGGAGGAGGAGGAGGATTTGCCATTTATGGCGCAGCAGGCCGAGGATGCGCGGAGCGTTTACAAGCTATCATTGGATGTGGAGTAGGAGCGGTTGAACTTGTAGAGTTTGAAGCTTGATTGTGTTTTGAGCGGGTGATCATGCACCTACAAACACAAAGTAGAGATATAAGAGAGATTATTAAGGATTATAAAGGACCTAGTCCCTAACAATATCGAAGAAGAGATGTTAAACAAATTAATCTCGAAAAGGGCAACAGCGCCAATTTGATAGTAGAATATTTTCCACTCCCTATTGTGTTAAGGAGGAGACTAATACAACTACTATGATCAAATGTAGAATAGTGGGGTGGATACAAGTATCCGGAAATATCAAACCACTTTCGAGAAATTATTTAAGCACGACTTCTATGGATAGATACGCTAAGTCTAAGTTAATATAGATTGTTTTGTCACTAAACAAACCTATTGGAAATAAGAGAATATCAATTGAGCAAGGCAAGAAACTTGAAATTAAAACGATTGACAGATGATTATAAAAGGAACTAAGCGGATGAACTTTGGTTATTGATTTGGGCGGTTTAATCCTTTGGTTTGCTACTCATTAACAACATCTAAGTGCTTATCTTTGATCTAGGAGCTATCCGATATAGATAAGTCCAATCCCTTGGTAAATACCCTTTACCAAAACATACAAGTATCAATCCCTTGACTAAATGCATGAATTATCAAGCATTAAACCCTACTCCATACAAGCACTATAGGATCCTAGCAAAATCCCTTGGTTAAGCTTCAAATAGCACAAGATTGATTCATTCGGGCATTTCATCGAACACCTTCCAGACGAGTAATGCCTAAGTTCTAGAATTAATTAGCTACTTCCATTCTAGCATTAAACTCATCAATCTAGTGAAGATATGTTGATTACAAGTCCTAAATAGCAAACTCAAGTCTTAAACCATCATAATCTACCTAATCCATCCACTTAGAAAGAAAACTACTCACTAAGCATGAGATTAACACTAAGCAAAGACAATGAAGAAATGATTAAGAGTAATGAGATGGATTAAAATGATAAACAACAAGAATCTTCCAAGAGAATACAAAGAAAAACAAGAAAGAAAGCTAAAGTTTAAAAATAGTAAGTTTGTGGCTAAAGTTTAGGGTTCCTTCTAATTATAGAAGGACCCTCTCGAGCAGCAGTCTCGGGCTGGCAAACCGGGACACATTGGTTTCCCAGACCGGGACCCTTTGGATATTGACTTCGGGGAGCGATGATCCCAGACTGGGTAGAGCCTCCGGTCCGGACTGGGTACCCCAGGATGATGCTGGAGCGTCTTCCAGTTCGGCTTATCCCGGGTTGGACTAACCGGGATGCATCCCGGGAGTTGATGTTCTGAAGAGATTTATAGGGACCGTCCCGGGCTGGGTAGAGCCTCCAGGCCGGGATGGTTACTCTGGGACTTCGGGACAGAGGTTCGTCCTGGGCTACGTTAGACCGGGACTTGGCTCTGCGCTTATGGAAAAGGTGTCCCGGGCTACGCTGGACCGGGACTAGTGGATTCCTTGATCGAGACTCTTCGCTAGGATTGACGTGGTTTAGTTCGCCTTGCAAGCGATTCTCCATTTGATTCACGTTTCGTCCTATTGTTGCTTCACACCTGATTCATGCAAATGTTATGCAATATGACCTCGAAAGACTCTAAATGCAAGTTAAAACCGAACAAAAACGAATGAAAACTAATCCTAAAAATGATAAAAAATGCAACATATCAAAAATCGGTCTGGGTTGACCTGTATAACACCCATATACTCTATTTTTGCCCTTTAAAATGTCCAAAACCTATAAAGTTCAAACTCTCAAGAAAAACTAAGCCTCAAAGTTCTCAAGTTCAAAATAAAAGCAACTGAATTTAAAAGTATATACATCGATAGACATTGGACTTTCTCCCAAGTGAGCTTGTTAAATGTCTCATAGATTGATGTTTCCACCGCGATCAATGCAGTCTTGGTCCGACCCTTGTGGGGCACATCGTGGATGGTGACTTCGTTACTACCGATCACACTGTTTTTATCCTTGACTCCCTCATTGTATTGTTTCTCTCCCAAACTGTTTCCTTGTTCTTCAGCGTACCCTCCCACCCTCGATCATGTGTTCCTTAATTACTTGGTACTCTGTACCAATTAGGAGATAGACGATTCCTTCGTCTATATTCACTAGGACTAGAGCATCATTCTCGAAGTTCAAAGTTGATCCAATAGTCTTAAGGAAAGGTCTTCCCAAGATTATTGATTGATCGTGTTGCATCGGGGAGTCCAAAATATAAAATTCTGTGTAGATCACATAAATGCCTATCTCATTGGGTATATCATGCATCATGGCACACAGTGTTTGAGTGATAGTGCCCACTGTAGCTACTTCCTCTGATGGCAAGCAAATAGGCCAATACTTTAGATAGTCACACACCGAAAGAGCTTGTATCACAGAAAACGTACTTGTGATTTGTGTATACTGATACGGATGATGTAGCAACCGAAATCAGCTTGGCAAGCCATTGCCCTTCAATCCAAAGGAAGATGAGTAAGTTCTTCTTTTGGAGCTTCAACTTCGCTTTATGTCAAATTTCTCAGTACATGTATAAATCAAATGAAATTCGTTCGTTTATTTGCATAAATCTTTTGAAGGGCTCATTAAAAAATTTCTTGGAAAGGATCCCCTGAGTATTCGGTAGCTTTGGAATCGATTATGTAAAAGATGAATCAATAAATTCACTGTGGTAAGAGGATTGCACCATGGAAGCAAGGAGGTTAACCTCTTTCCAGGTTCCTTGTTGGAGCTAGAATCACCATCGCTAGCGTCCTCTTCGATTCCTATCACAAATGCATGCCCTTATATCTTGGGCTTATTCCTCGATGGCTTGGTTTCATAAAGCTAAATACCGTCATTCCCCAGATACAGACGGATTATCTCATTCTTGACGTTTATATCCGCATCGGTAGTTGCAAGGAATGGACGACCAGATATGAGTGGATCCTTTAGTTCCTTCTCCATCAAGAGGAGCACAAAATAAGTAAGCACCTCAGGT
>OVAO01001852.1:0-13986 GCA_900406285.1 Biscutella auriculata
AGAAATAATATTCTCAATTTATTCATGTGCTTAATGCTAGAATAGGAGTAGCTAACCCAATCTAGATCCTTAGGAGATTTATCACCCGAAAGGTGTTCGATAGAATTCCTAAACAAGTGAATAGGTTGTTAGTCAATTCTTTCTAAGAGATTGTTTAAGTTATTGGCTAATTGTTGTATGAAATTTTGTTTAATGCTTTCTAGTCATGCTTCATTACCAAGAGATTTGTGGAATGGTAGGATTAGAAAAGGGGATTCCATCACGAGAGTGAGTAAGTCTATTTTATAGATTCCTAGACATAGAATAAACCAAGGATAGTTAGTAAACCAATCTAGCATGAAAACTTCTACCGATATCGATTCCCCTTAATCCATAAGTTTGCTTTCATTTTTGATTTTTCTATTGCAATTTAGTTTATCGCTTTATTTTATTTGTTTTCTTAGGATTTGTTAGTGAAATAAAAAAACCCCTATATGTTTGCCTAGACTTAGTAAAATCCTCCATAGGACTTGTATGTTAATTACCCCCGAGTTAGTTCGAGAATCCGATCACCCATCTTACCCATACTTCATTGATAAACCACCACCAAAACACGAAAAAATCATGTTTATCATCTGCAACATACTGCTTGAAACGGTCAAAAGTGTTATGGAAGGTCTCTGCTGCTAGCTGCTGAAAACTAGCGACCTTGTTTCTAGTTGAGTAGATCTAGCCTTGGTGTAGAACTGCCCCCAAAAAACAGTCTTGTACTCCTCTCAGTTTCCTGATAGATTCAAGAGCGAACAGGAGGTACTAGTTGTGTTCCTTTTCTGCCACTGAGAACTCAAAAAGCTTGTACATCAGGGAATCCTCAGGCAGTCCATTTGACTTAGTGGTGTTGCATATTGATTCAAAACTAGAGAGATGGCGAATCGGGTTCTCGCTAGCCATTACATGGATTGGTGCTGCTGAACTAAGTTGATTATGCCAGTCTTGATCTCAAAATCCCTTACCTCAACTAGAGGGAATTAAACACCCTGCCCCATGGGGAACTAAGGAGTGGGGGTGTCGTAGCATCCCATAGTGAGTCTCGGAGCTTCCATCCTAAACGCCTCAGGGGCATGTTGGTTTCCGACCCCAACAGGTGGGTTAGGTCCGACTTTTTGTTGATTACCGACCCCAACATGTGGTAAATTGTGTTCTTCTCCCACGGAGGGTTATGAACCAATGGCAGTTGAACATGTTGGTTTTCTTCAACTATCTCGATTCGAGGTTGTCTTCCTTTCTTGCCTTGTCTTTCTAAGCGTCTAAGCTCATTCTCCAAGGGAAGTAGACTGTCAATTCATTTGCTCCTCGTGTATCTCATGCTCATACACCTGAAATAAGTAGAAGAAAGGGAAAATTGTTAGGTAGAACGATCAAGGGGTTCAATCGAATAAAGATGTGTTCGATCGAACTGAAATTGCGGATTGAACAAGTTCGATCGATCCAAATATGGTTCGATCGAACTGCATAAATTAAAATAGAAAATTTGTCTTAGACGAGAACTCAGTCATACACTGTTAGGCTAGCACGTTCAGTCCCCGACAACGGCGCCAAAAACTTGATGTCACTCATGTTTTACCCTAGAGAACTAATACTTGCAAGTGCACAGATGATTGCTATAATATTTAGCGATTGAATCCACAGAGACTTAAGACTAACGCAAAGAGACATGAAATACTAAGTAATGGCTAAGGCACAAGTAAGAAAGAGTTGGTTTGTAACTAGCAATGGTGAATATCAGAAAGCAGTAAATCAAACAAACAGCGGTTATAATTCTGATAAGCAAGCAGTAAAATCTAGGAAATTCTTAAAGGCGTTTTGGTGGGAATGGCTCAGATAAATTTTCAAGAAAAGAAATTATGATTTAGGAACATAGCATAGAATATCTGGTCCTCGCCCGGTATTCGGCACTCAATACCAGACTAGAGTTTAACCAATACAAAATGTAATCTATGTCCCCTTTACTAAACCTTTGAAAATAGATCCACCCTAGGGTTTCAGGTGTGAACCTACGCCTAACCGATCCATTCAGGTACTAGCGACGTCACAAATGCTAGTCCCAAGAACCTTAAAATTCCAGTAGTCCAATCAAATTGTTATCCCATCGAACTAGGCGGTCTCAGTTAAACAAGGTTTAATAAAGGTTAACTAGATCGATCACTATGTTTGTCAGACAAAATCGATCAAACCCAGACTCCCTTAGTTATTGAATTGGGTGATCCAAATAAATGCTTGTGAGGCTTGAATCATCTTAAGCCTCAGATCAAATTTGTTAGACGAATCTCGACAATTCAGCTACTACGGAAGGATCTCTATTGTTTGTTTTCCTCTAAATCTAATTAAGAATAAACTCAAGCTTACCCTTCTATGTGAAACCGTTGATCTAACCTATTATACTATTCTGACATATCAGAAGCAAAGAAGCAAGACATGATTGAAAGCATAAAGCAAAAGCTGAAATAGAATAAATCACAAGGATTCAAGATACAAGTTGTGATCTATCTCCATAAGAAAATATAATAAACCCCTATATTACAAAATAACAATACAGAATAAAACGAAGTAAAATGTGTCACAAAGTTCTTCTTAAATTTGTGTGCCTTGGTGTTTTTATAGTGCTTTATGAGTCATTAGTATACACAGTGGGCACGGGGTTCAAAACTTGAATCTGAGAATTTTGTCATTATGATTCAGTAGAACCATATTAAGTTTGATCGAACTCATCTCGATCTTGTCACTGAATCCCATATTTTGCACAATGGTCTGATCGATTGATGTGTTGTGATTTTATCAGTTTTGAACACGGTTTTCATTCGTGTTTTTATTAGTTTAGGACACATTTATAGTCATTTAGTTTGCATTTTGCATATATATGACATTTCATGTGCGGAGTTAGGATCATGCAAGGATTGGACCGAAAGGAGTTATCAAGTGAAAGGATCATGCAAGTCTGCCTAAGTCTCAAAAACCTGGAAAGCATACCGGTCAACTACACCGGTGGCCTTCACCGGTGCAATACACGAAGTCCCGACGGATGGACCACATCGGTCTACACTACCGGTCAAGTTTAGTGACCAGTCCAAATGGACAGATGCATCAGAGGAAACATATTAGTCACCACACCGTTAAGGTCTACTGATCGGTCCAAATGGGCAAAGCATACCGGAAGACACGTATCTGCCAAGGCACCGGTCACACCTAGTGACTGGTACACTCCCCAAATCTCATACGGCGAGAGCACACCAGTCAAAGGTATGTGTCATATGGGCTGGTACCAAGCCCCGATTTATGGCTTTTTTGTCTTTTCACTTATTATTTTTGGGCTTACTATATAAAGGGAGTCTAAGCACTAATACCCCAAACAATTTTTTTTCAGGTTTTTGTTAAAGTCTCAGAACAGTTTTCTCTGATTTTAGAGTTCTAAATCTCATATTTCTTGCTCTCTTTCAATTAGTATTTGCTTTTACAATTTTGTTCTTTAATTTATGCTTAATGATTGCTTGTTTTCTACATTTATAAATCTTAATCCTCATTTCAAACCATGTATAGAAACTCTGTAAGTATTCTAGATATGGGTTGTGAGTAGTTTCATATAACTTATGGATTATGATTAGAAATTGAGTTTCTTTGATTGCTAGCATGATTTAGGATTGATAGAACTAATGTCTTCTTCAATTTCATGATCTTAATGCTAGAATAGGAGTAGCTAACATAGACTAGATCTCAAGAATTTCATCGCCTGGAAGGTGTTCGACGAAATTCCGGAAAATATGAAATTTTTTATTTATAGATCTTATTCAAGGGATTGTTTTAAGCCTATAGATTGTTGCATGAAATTGAATTTAATGCTTTTTGATTGTGCTTTCTTTCAAGGGATTGTTTAGATTGCATGATTAGGGAAGAGTTTTCACCATGGGAGTGAGTTAATTTACATTAGAAATTCCTAGACATAAGACAAGCTTGATTGTGTGAATTGAACTATCTGCTAGCATGAAAAGAGCTGTCCATTTCGATTGCCCAGGTCTATAAGTTATCTTTTATTTCCGAATTTTATCCATTGCCATCAATTTCTAGGATTTTTAGAGAGAGAACAACCACTAAGCATTCAGAACTAGACTTAGCAACCTAATAAAGCTAGCGTGTTTATTTTCCCCTGAGATTGGTTCGACAAAACACCTACCACCATACCACTATACTACACCACACACAAACCACGAAAAACCACACTTATCAATTGGTGTCGTTGCCAAATAAGGGATTTGTATAGAGAATAGATCTATTGCTAAGGACTAGGTTCTTTTGTTTTTATTTTTAGTTTACTTACTGTTCAATTTTTGTCTTTTTGTTTCAGGTGCATATCCACTAGATCCAAAGGAATAAGTACTCTCTTACAAATTACTGAAGATATTTCTGCTCTTGAACGCCAGAACAGAAGAAAAAGAAGAGTACAACAGTAGAATTAGCTTAATCGTCAACAACAATACAAAATCGTTGACAATCAAGACAACAACAATCAAAACGTGAATAAGGATGAGAATCTGATTCCTCAGGTTCATAACGCACCAACAACACCGGTTAATGGACGAAATGTGCAACATCCCCCGACCATTAGGGAGACAAATTAGCCAAGGGTGCATGATATTAGGAATGGAATTCGACCACCATCTGTTGGGGCCAACAATTTGGAGATTAGACAAGGTATCTTCCACATGATCATGGCTCGACTATTCCATGGACTGCAATTCAATGACCCACTAGAGCATCTAAACTACTTTGATAAGGTATGTGCTATAGTTCGGATAAACGGTGTCAGTGAGGACGCCTACAAGCTCCGACTATTCCCTTTCTCATTGGAAGGTGAAGATGCAAACTGGGACAAGAGGTTGTCACAAGATTCGATTTTGACTTGGGAGAACTGCAAGAGAGCTTTCCTGCATGAATTCTTCTCACCATCCCGGGCAACCAAGTTCAGAAATGCTATTGCTACATTTGGACAGATAAACATGGAATCATTCGCTGAAGCTTGTGCCAGGTTCAAGAGGTACATGCTTTAGTGTCCCCACCATGAATTCACTCCAGAGAGTATCCTGAACACCTTATGCAGAGAAATTCTGAGGGAATATCAGGCAATAATGCACACTGCTAGTCAAGGTAGCTTCTTTGACAAATGTTGTGAAGAAGTTCTAATTTTGATTCAGAAGCTAGCACATAGTGATGCTCTACACTGTGGAGATTTCGATCGAACTCTGCCCAGGAACGATTGTCCCGACGATTCAAATTACAAGGGCGATCTCAAGGCTTTGAAAGAGAAGCTAGATCGAGTTCTACAAACCCATAAGAGGTATGTAAATGTGATAACACAAGCTAAGGACTGTTCTGAGGATCTTCAGCTAGAAAAAGGTCAATTATTTGGGTAACCAGGGGTACCAGAAGCAGTATAAACTATAACCCCAACCCCAACCTGTCATACATAAGCTTAAATGTCGCAAACCCCCAGGATCAGGTATATCCAGCATAGAAAACCTTTCAGCCTCAACAAAACTTCAAGAACAAAGGTAATTTTCAGAACCAACATGGTGAGAAGCCACATTATACTCCACGCCCACTGAGTTTCCAGCCAACAATTGTTGCACCCACTACTGATGACCAAACCATTACGTTGCTTAGACAGTTGCTAGAGGGTAAGAACAAGTATGCAGTTGAGCTTTCCAACTTCAAGAGGGAGATCAACTCAAAGGTTGACAACATGTACAACGAGTTGACTATAAAGATCGATGCAATATCGACACATATGCGTACATTGGACACTCAGATTACTGAAGTTGTTGCCTCATCTAGGCGACCACCTAGACATCTTCTAGGTAAATCTGAGATCCCTTCTCATGATTATGTCAATGTTGTAACCATTGTAGTTCCCTTAATGCTAGAATAAGAGTAGCTAAACTAGACTAGATCTCAGGAATTTCATCGCTTGGAAGGTGTTTGATGAAATTTCCAAGTGATGAAATTCCGCAAAGTATGAAATTTGTTGTTTATACATCTTATTCAAGGGATTTTTTAAGACTATAGATTGTTGCATAAAATTGAATTTAATGCTCTTTGATTGTGTTTTCTTTCAAGGGAATGTTTAGATTGCTTGATTAGGAAAGGGTTTTCACCATGGGAGTGGGTTAACTTACATTAGAAATTCCTAGACATAAGACAAGCTTGATTGTGTGAATTGAACTATCTGCTAGCATGAAAAATAATTGCCTATTTCGATTGCCCTAGTCTATAAGTTATCTTTTATTTCTGTATTTGATCTATTGCCATCGATTTCTAGGATTGTTTAGTGACAGAGCAACCCATAACCATTCAGACCTAGACTTAGCAACCTAATAGAGCTAGCGTGTTTATTTTCCCCTGAGATTGGTTCGACAAAACACCCACCACCATACCACTATACTACACCGAAGACACACCACAATTAACCACACTTATCAACGACACGTCTTGAAGTTGGTTCGATCAAACTAATTATGTTCTATCGAACTAGGTCTCATTTCTTCAACCGATCTCAGATTTTGCGGATCAGATCCAACAGTCTTGCTAGGAGTAAGGGCTCGATCAAACCTAATGTATTTCGATCGAACTTGGACTTGAACAGACATGAATATCTTCGAATATCTTTGCAAATGTGTCCCATAGATTCCTTTCATCAGATTTTCATACTAGAGATGTGTCCCATAGATTCCTTTCATCAGGAGAAGAAAATATTCCACAAGCTTGTTAATAACTCGTCAAGGGGTTCATATTCATGCCAAAAGGAATATCATAAATCCCTAAATTCATGATATATCAGGAATCATAAGCATAAGAGGTCAACACACATCATAGAGAATTTCATAATCCCAGAGTTTTAAAATGGTGATAAAAGTCTGAGACATAGAAAAACTGAATAAACCTAACGAAACATAAAAGAGTTAGTTCACACTATTCTAGTGTGAGAACAAACTTAAAAGAGTTATTCACCTGCATAACTGAAGTAAATAGCAGAAAAATTCAAAAGAGAAAAAAACATTGTGAGTTTCGTGATGATTTGGGGGTTGGCGAGGCGGTGCCCTTCTGGGTGCTCTGAGATCCATTGGACACACATATCTCGCTCAGAAACAGAATACATCGAACTTTTTGGGAAGTACGATCGAACTTCACATGCATTTTTGGAAATCGTCTATGAACCGACCTGTCTATGAACGAAGGTGTTGATCCAACAGTTCTAGGAGAAGGTTCGATCAAACTCTTGGGGAACGATCAAACTTCTTCATCACGACTTTCTTGTTTGATCGAACCTGGTGTGGTTTGTTACTTTAGAAATATATTCCTGAAAAACATCTTGAAACTCATCAAAAACAAAACTTGTGAAAAGCAAACGAAAACCAAACTTAAAAGAAACGAGTGATCTATCGATGGGTTGCCTCCCATAAACGCTTGTTTAACATCTCCACTCTGACAGAAGTTTTTTAATCAAGTGATGGTTGGAACATGAATAGATATTGCAACCCTCTCTTCTGTGTGTGGGACGAGTGCAACCGTCCTTGGGGCCTTATGGGGTTTAGGATATGACAATTTGAACGAGATGAAGGTGTTCATTCGCTTTCATAGACCTTCTTCACACTTTTCTTTCCACTCGGGTGTGATGATACCCAAGACCTTATGGAATGGCTTAGCCTTGCTTTTGCTCCATACTTTTTACTCAATGCTCTCTCCATCGCATCTAAGAGGGGTTATATTCACTATCAGCCACCTTTTGATAGCTCCATTGTATTCTCTCTCGATTTTGCTCTTGCCCTTTTTCTTCCTACTTTTTTCATGGTTTCTTGAGCGGGGTGAGTGTTGCCATGTATAAATTCTTTGAAATAACATTCCTAAATGATCTCAAAAGATTGTTCTTCACTAATTTTAGAAATAAATGGGTGAGTATCTCATGTTTTTACAAGAAGATATGTGATGGAAAAGCAACAAGAGATCTAATTCATCACATATTTATAAGGTTCCATATGCTTTATGTTTGGGAGTTGAAATTTAAGTTACTCGGGATCAAATGACTATTCGAGATGGACTATGCGATAATGGCCTTTGAGTTGACGCTTCTCTTCTTTTGCTAGCCTTTATCACTCTCATTGAATCCTTGTAATTGAAAACTCCTCCCATTATCACGTTGATTTGTCGCCTAGTGTTGGCTCCGTTCACATCGGGTTGGTCTGGATTATCCTCATGCCTCGATAGTTCATCGTGAGGTGGCCTATCTAGACCTCTCTCTTCAGTCATGGCCCTTCGATCGTTGTTTCAGTTGTCGTTTCTCGCGGCTGTTCGCCTCCCTTTTGCTTGTTACGATCGTGTCTTTCTATATTAACGCCACCCTTTTCGTACTAGTGCATCAGCTTGGCCTTTAGGTATCGACATCTCTGCGTCGAATAGTCATACACTTGGTGGTGATGGCAGTAAGCTTCGTGGTCGTACATATCTTGGGTTTCGCTATCCTTGCAGGGTTGCAGATTCTCTGCCCGCTGCTTATCTTTGCCGACATAGGCTACTCCTTTGGATGACCTCGCATCCTTCTTAGTGTAATGCTGCCTAGCCTCACGATACTCCTCCTTCGGTTTCTCCTTTGAGCAAGCTACCTTTCCGGGAGTATGCTTCTTCTCTAGCGCGCATACTCCTCATCTGCTTCAACGAAGTGAGTCGGGCCGTGCAAGGCGTCGTTCAGTATTGCCTGATGGTTGATCAAGAGATCGTCGTGAAACATTGATTTGTACCAAAGTGTGTTTCTGAAAGCCGTTATGGCTGCATCGTCTGCTATTGTTAGGTTGGAAACTATTACTTTGAATCGACTGAGGAACTCGTGGAGTGACTAGCCAAGCTTTTGAGATAGAGTCCAAAGATCTGTGTTCGATGTAGTCTTCTGGATATACATGGAATAATGCTTCAAGAACGAGGTAGTCAGGGTTTAGAAACTATTGATCGTGTTGGCTTCGAGCCTCGAAAACTGGTTCAGTGCTACTCCATTGAGGTTCTCCACAAGGAGTTGACAGTAAAATGACATTTCGCTCCGTTGGGGCAAAGTGGGACCTTCCCATTGCGATGGTGAACGCTGTCATGAAATTTCTCGGATATGTCATTCCTTCATAGCTCGGACATAAGATTTTACCCTGGTGGCGAAACCGAATGTTGGTGATGTGACTCGTGAACGGAGTCCGTTGGGTCTTTTGAGAACTCGCTCGCTCTCGGGGACCGAGCTCGTGGCTCGATGAACCTGTACATCATCTCGACAATCTTCTCTCTCATCCTCTCTATTTTGAGGTCCCTTCTTTATGTAGCATACTCGCAGACTGTCGGGGGCGTGTGCGGGTTTGGTTGGAGCACGTGTCCGACCCTTTGCACACTAGCCTCTAGACGAGTTAGGGTGTATTGCTCGGCTTGGGATGCAGGAAATTTGACGTAGTCCATGAACAGGGGGGAGTTTGATCTTCGACGATATGGTCACAGATCTAGCATTGAGCACTTCGCTGCTCTCGAATCACACATTCGAGGAGTTTGCTCATTATCACGCTTTCAAGATCTCGTTTGTTCATCCGGTCAATGAGCCCCGTTAGCATGTTCGCCTGGTCTTGGCATCCTCCGTTTGACAGGTTTCTGATCTCACTTGCAGGTGGTGGCGGAACGTCAAGATCCATCGTGCGACTCGTCATCTGCTTCGACAAGGGGCTCGACTGTTACTGTTTCTTCAACCATCGTTCGTTCTGCATTTTTCTGACTTTGCAGGTAGGTTTCTACATGTTTTTTTACCCGTGGTAGTCCGTGGTTTTTATATCTCAGGACACAGTAATGTCCCCTCAAATGGCGCCAAATGTTGGTCACATAAATAATCACAAGGAAAATCAAATATAATCCAAGTGTTAATTCGGTTAGAGCACTGGCGAAATATCAGAGTTAGTATAAACAAAAAGCAGAAACGATATTGCTAGTTACTAGTTAATTGCAAGTTAGGTAAGATGACTTCGCGAGGCGAGAGTCAATGTCAACGAAGTACGGAAAAGTAAGTGTGAGTAAGTAAATGCGCGTAAGTAAAGAAATAAGTAAGGAAAATAGAGTGTTCCCGCTGAAGGGGAGTCGAGTTGGTCGGTGTTTTATATCAATAATCATCTGCGAGGTCGGGAGCTATGTTCGACGTATAATCGATCTCGGATCGCGAGATCGGATTACAAGTCAGGTTGGTTGCGAGCCTCAAAATACACATTCTAAAGTATGTACTCATTTTCACTACGAGAAAGCAGTTGATTTGCTACTACGGTTTGCGACTACAAATCTAGTCGCAATAATTTGCGACTGATTCGTGACTAATCTGCGACTAATCTGCAACTCCAAACCCGTAGTCGCAAAAAGTCCCAAAAGTGCGACTGCAGTTGTGGAGTCGCAAATGTGCGACTAAATTTGCAACTACAATTGTAGTGGCACACATCTGCGACTGATTTGCGACTACAGTAGGACTAATCTGCAACTCCAAAACCGCAGTCCCAAAATGGTCCCAAAAGTGTGACTTTATGTGAGAAGTCACAAAGTAGTCTCAAATATTTGGGACAACTTTGCCACTCCAACATTTTTTTCCCAAAATTATAGCTTGTGGTGGCAAAATAGTCTCACTTTTTTGGGACAAATTTGCCACTCGAACATACTTTTGATTATTTTGCGACTCCAACACACTTTTCTCAAAATATAACATGTGGTTGAAAAGTAGGCTCGATTTATTTGTTTCCATTTGTTTTGATTGAGTTAAGTAAAAAGTTCATTTCTCAAAATTTTTAAAACTTATCGGTTTAGTGTAGTTTGGATTATTTTAGATTTATTTATATAAATATGTTAAATGTAATATGAAATATATATAGGAGATATGAGTAACTCGAAAGGAGAAAGTTTTCCTTTAACTGTAATGCATATGTTTTACTTAAATAAGAGTAATGGTAGATGATTCAATTTTTTTTAAAATAAATTGAGATTATTGAAGTTTTGTATTGGCTTTCTTATTTGATATGATCTATATTGTATCTAAGCGATTATAATATATAAAAATGATGAAACAAAGTGAATATGTGATAAAGAGATAATTCGCCTACTCCCTATTGTATTAAGGAGGAGACTAATATCACTTTATAATCAAATGTAGTGAGTGGTTGATGGATAAGAGTATCCGGGATATATCTAACCAATTCCGGAAATTCGTTTAAACATAACTTCTATAGAGAGGTATGCTAAGTCTAGGTTGATAATAGATATTGTTTGTTACTAACAAGTCTATTAAACTAATTAGAAATCCGAAAGAGAAGGTCGAGCAAAACAAGACTAAAGCAATCTCGAGATGATTATAAAAGAAACTAAGCGGACGGACCTAGCTTATCGACTTAGGTTTAATCCTCTAGCATGCTACTCATTAACAACATCTAAATGTTTATCTTGGGTTTAATCCTATAGCATGCTACTCATTAACAACATCGAGATGATTTCTGAAATTGGGGCAGTAAGATTTTTCCCGGGCTGGACAGACCCGGACCTTGGCCGAGACAGATTGAGTTCGCTTAGAGTGAGAGTGTCCCTGGCTGGCTCAAGCCGAGACTGATTGATTCCCCTTCCGGGATGCTTTGATGGAAATGCCTTGATTTAGTTCGGTTTACAAGTGATCCTCCACTCGACTCGAATTTCGTCATTTGATTGCTTCACACCCGATATATACAAATGCAATGCAATATGACCTAGAACGACTCTAAATGCAAGTTAAAACCGAGTGAAAACGAATGAAAACTAATCCTAAAAACGATCAAAAACACAACATATCAATACGTAGTAAGTTGTCGCAAAGGAGTCTCAATGTAGTTGCAAATTCACAATCAAAGAGGGACAACACTATGTAGTTGCAAATTTGCAACTGAAGAGGGACTACAACCCCTAAACCTCATGTAGTCTCTCTTTGGTTGCAAATTTGGAACTATATAGTGTAGTCCCTCTTTGGTTGCAAATTTGCGACTTCAATTTATTTTTAAATTACGTTACAAATTATGTTACAAAACCATTACAAGACTTCAATAATCTCAATTTTTTTTAAAGTTTGAACCATCTACCGTTATTATTAGATAAGTATAACATATGCAATACGCTTAAAAGAAAACATTCTCAAATCAAGTTAATCATATCTCGTATATATATTTATATATTACATGTAACATTTATCATATTTATATAAATAAATCTTTAATAATATGAACCAAACTAAACCGATAAGTTTTAAAAATTTCAAGAAATGATATTTTTACTTAATCGAATCAAATAAATCGAACCAAATAAATCGAAACACAAATAACTGGAGCGCCAAACTAAACCGATATATAGTTTATTTCTAAATGATCACATAATGAATGGTATCACATTAGCAAATTGGTTGAATCTGAGCCGAACCGATTCTCACCGAACCAAATAAATCTAAAACTCTAGTAATCAAGATACTAATATATTATAGTTATGTTATCAAAGACCAGTAATATCGCGATGGTCCAGTGGTTAGGGAATGGGTTGATGTTTGAGTAGACATGGGTTCGAATCCCACAAGACTCATATTATTTGGTATTTATCTGGTTGCGACGACGGCGATGGCTAGGCCTCCTAGGCGGGGTCTCCTCCGGTGATGGGGCCTCTACTGGCAACTATTCAATTTTTAAAAAAAATTGTGACTCGGAGTTCCAAATTGGTCGCAGCTTGCGTAATCGCAAATTGGTCGCACTTTCTTGGAGTCGAAAATTGGTCGCAAAATATGACTGTATAGTGTAGTCCCAAATCGTAGTCGCAAAAGTGTGACTACAATAGTAGTCGCAAAACTGTGATTGTATAGTGTAGTCGCAAATTTGCGACTATTTTGCAACACGGGTTTTGGAACTCCCATTGTAGTCGCAAACCCGTGTTTCCTTGTAGTGCTTGCGCATATGACACTGTTTCTTATTCATAGGGTACAATGTCCAGTTTATTTTTACACTTTTAAACGGGAATGGAAAGTCTCTTGTACGTGCGTTTATGGACCTTGTTCTCTTCTGGACCCGCTAAACTTTTTCTCTGGCATATCTTGCTTCTCATGATACTCAATTGCTGATGGACCGAAATTAGATTTTGGACCAATCTTTGATCTGATACAAACCAAGTATCAATACTAGTTGGTACACAAAAACTTTACAAGTTTACTTGACCTTATACCAATGTTATTTATTCAATCGTTAATAATAGCAATCACGATTACTGCACCGATTGCATGTTTGCATTTATGAACAAATGAAACATGTTCTCATGCTACAATCTCTGTCCTGCACGTATTGCATTAACTTTATTTTTAATTATATATTGACACACATTGAAGTTTAGTTATTAGCATACAAACAAGAGAAGTTTGTCCAAAATGACAAGTTTTAAAAAGTAATTGTCTATTTTGGCAATCAAAATCACAATGACAAGTTTCATGTATTCGCTGACCAACGAAAAAAAATTGAGTAGGGGGAAGTGACAAAATTATCCTTAATGAAACCATTTGAGAATTTGTTTTATGGTTTGATGACAAAATTTTCGACCGTTGGATTCTAATTGTCAGAATATATCTAAAGGTTGTGATTCATCTGATTGGTAAGAGCCTAGTTTCATCTCTCTCTCATCTCCAACCAAATTTTACATATAAACCATCATTATTTTTCTTTTTTTAATTAAATTCTTCTTTTCTTTCTCTCTCTCTTTCGATTCTTTTTCTATTTTAACATAAATAATTTTTGGTTAAGAATCAAACATATTTTTAGATACAGAAGTTAAATATTTCTTTTTTCTCAACAATTTAAGATGCATTTAGAAAATTTTAGGTAAAAAATAGTAAGTTCGTAACCACAAAACACTGACCACAACACT
>OVAO01001853.1:0-13985 GCA_900406285.1 Biscutella auriculata
GGAGGTGCTACTTTGGACGAGATCTTCAATAAGTTCAATGCCACGTGCCGGTGTTAACTTGTTAAAATTACCTCCGCTTGCGGTGTTTAGGACCAACTGATACTTATCATTCAGACCTCGGAAGAATGTGTTCACGAGGGACAACTCTGAGAAGTTGTGATGTGGGCACTTGATAGTGTATGATGTGAAGCGTCCCACACATCAGCGAAGCTTTCCAGGTTCTTTTGCCGAAAACCGGAAATATCGCTGCGTAGCGTGTTAGTTCTGGAGGACGGGAAGAAATGTTTCACGAATTCCCGTTTGCAGGCTTCCTAAATGGTTATAGAGTCGCGTGGGTGTTTTACTTCCCACTGGTGGGCAGCGCCATCCAAGGAGAACGGAAAGAGTCGGGGTTCAAGGGCGTCTTCAGATACTCCGTTGATGAATATCGTACTGTAAGTGCGGTCGAAAAGGCTGATGTGTTCTAGAGGACACTCATCGAGGAGACCACTGAATTTATTGTCCTTTACCATAGAGACTAGTCCTTGAGGTATGGTAAAGTTGTTGCGGTTTATCGGAGGTGTAAGGATTCCAGAGCGTTGTCTGTTGGCAATTGGATTATCGAAACAGCCGATAGTCGCAACTGGTGGGATTTGGCGGACATGGGGTAAAGGATCCGAGTTTTGTATAGGAGGGTTTCCATGTAGAATGGGTGGAGGTGGTGGTGGTAGAGTTTCACCGTCCTGGGGTTCTGGGTGATTGTCTATATTGATGTTCAGACTTTGAAGTTGTAACTGACAAATACGTTCATGGCGAGCTCGACCAAGCTGTAACTCAAGTGCTCGGATGTCAGCGTTGACTGAAGTTAGGCAGGAAGAACCGTGAGAGCGTAGGTGCATGTACCTGAAAGGATTGAAGTAGAGTGATTAAATAACAGAAAAGTAAAATCTTAGTCCCTAAGATCAACCAAAGAACTATTGCTAACAAAAAGAAAATCCCGAGTTGGCAACAGCGCCAATTTAAAGTATGAGTTTTTCGAAAACCCCTACTTCTACTATAGATGAGTGGAGCAGAGAGAATCAAAAACGCGGTCAAATGAATGAGGTGGGTATATATCGAACCAAATCGGGAGATTTTGCTAGAGACAACAGACTTGCACTATATTTCTTAGGTCTAAGCATGATTTTATATATGTCACTAAAAATCATGTAATGATTGTCGTTCAATTGTAGTAAAGCAGGTGACCATTCAACAAGAAAATTAAAGCGGAAAATAACGAAGTTCAAATAAAGAGAAAGCAGACAACTGATCAGGCAAATCGATTTCAGGCAAGGATCGTAGGTCTAGGTGTTCCGATTTTAATCTTATTTCAGGGTTAATGAATGTAAAATGGACTCAGCCACTCTCGCATTAAGAGCCTCTCTCAGGGTAACTCTAACACCGCACTCTCGTGTCTGCATGCTTTGAGAAACCCAAAGCAGTTACTTTCTCATAACCTATCCTAAATGTTATCCTAACATGTATCAATATCGCGCTCTCGCGTCTGCATATCTAGGCAATCAAGAACAACATTTAGAACTATATAAGGCGGAAACTAAAAGCTAACTATTCCATTGAGGGTTTTGAAGCTTTCTTTAGATCATGATTGAGCCGATCGGACTGCAATCAAGCCTTAAGAGTACCTTATCACATAAAATACTTGTAGTTCTAAACCCCGGAACACCAGATCTATAGATCCAATGCCCTGATCTAGCCTAACCAATCACCTAAAGGTAACTACTCACAAATCATAACTGAACAAAGCAAATAACAAGCAAAGATCTAATTCATTAAAACTTAAGGCAAGGTTCCTTATAGTAAAATAACCAGATCTAAAACTATAGAGAAACTAGACTAAAATGTTCTCAAACAACCTAAAAACGTCACACCCATCACATCACAAATGATGACATGAGGTGAGTATTTATAGATGAGTAATCAGGGGCAAAAATGTCTAATTTTGGTATGAGAAATGAGTGATATCGGCCACGAGGTGACCGATATTGGTTGCATTGTGGCAGATACTGGAATCTGGAGCATCACATGGCCGATATTGCTCCTTCACTGGCCGATATTGGAATCCGGAGCACAGCCTGGCCGATACTGCTTCTTCAGTGGCCGATATTGGAATCCGGAGAACAGCCTGGCCGATATTGCTTGGCGTGTGGTCGATATTGACTCTTGTTGACTTCTGGAGTTACTCATTATTGCTCGTTTTTGTCCTTTTCGTCCCCGAATGTTGCACAGTCCTTCTAAACACCTGGAAATGCAATATTGACATGAATGCAATCATAAAAGACTCTAAAATAACCAAAAATGTACAAAATCGAGGAAAAGACGAGACTAAAATAACGATAAAAACCAAGTATATCAATGATTAAGCACAAATCTCCTTCTCATGACCGCTTTTAGCTTGGTTCATGTCTCAATGGGATGTTCCCCATTCCTTCTCCTTGAGGTAACCAACTAATTCCACCAGCTGAAGGCATAATCATGGAACGCAGTGGCTGCCATCCTAACTTTGTTGATCTCTGAATACTAACGACACTCAAATACAAGCTCAATCTTCTTTTCCCACTCCAAATATATATCCGGGTCACTTTTACAATGGAATGGTGGAATCTTGATCTTGAATCCTTCAATTTTATTTTGTCTTGGCTCTCAGTGATAAGGACTTTCAGAAGCTTGACTAGTATGATCAGAGAGATAATCATCTTCATCTTGATACCTTGGGTAATCATTCCTCGGTCTCGGTTGCCTTGGGCCTCTTCTAGGTTCTCTTCTTGGTTCATGTTGATCAATGCGATATTCTTCTTGAAAACCTCTCCTAACTTGATCTCATTCAGGTTGTTGTCTTGGGTGGGGACCTTTGGGCTGTCCCCAAGGCCTCATTCTTTGAGGAATGTAATCCTCTTCATCGTCTGGATAGGGTTCTCTAGGTCTTAGCTGTTGAGGTAATTGTTGGGAATCTTGAACCTGAGCAGCTTGGACTAGAGGAGGAGGGTTGAGATTTCTTCTTAGCTCATCAACTCTCTCATTAAGCAGCCTCATGAGAGTGGCAGTAGGATCAAGTGGAGGCGGATCCGCATGATTATCGGCCATGGTTCTCGGGGGGAACGACCGGTGGCACAACTTGTCTAACTGGAGGGAGTTGCAATGGAGAACCACGTATGGTCAGGTTGCCTTGAGAGGCACGGGTGTGGTACATATGAGGCGTCGTGATTGGCAAGCTAAGGGTGTAGCACAAACATGTCTCGCACGGATCAAAGGGACAACAATGCACGACCGTGAGAGCTTTGTCTCACTCCTCCTATGCCTCCTTTCCTCTTTTGCCCTTTCACTTTTTGCAAATGACGGCTATCTCTCACACTTTTCCCCGTGGTTAATGATTGGACGAATGGTTTGAATGATTGTCGGGCGTACGGGCGTGGTACCAGATGGGAGATCGAGAAAACGCCACACGCGAGGCCAGCTGTCCAAGAAGCAAAATCCAGGCATTTTTGATGTGAAATTTTTTATTCTACCTTGCACAAAAGGACAAAAGAAAACCAAAAATCAATCCTTGACAGCCATTGTTACTCGTTTTCAAATCTAAACAAGGCAAGCTTAAAATAGCTGATTCTCCACAAGGATGAACGAAAACTCTCTTGGAAAAACTCGTTGACCAAGAAATCTTAAGTCTTTCAAGCAAGATGAAAACTTTAAGCACAAGAAACCTTAAAATGTTTTGATAAAATTACGATCTTGAAACCCGAATAACAAAAACCTAACAAAAAAAAGAAAGTCGGAAACTTTTTGGTCAGTTCTAATCAAGCAACAAAGAAACAACCTAAGAAAAGCCAGATCCAAACTAAAAAAATCTTAACCAGGCAGAAAAAATCTTTTTGGGTTTTTCTTTTAGATCTAATCACTAAAACGACTTAGAACGAAGAAAGTTGAAAACTTTAGAAGGGAGAAAGAACACTCCCTGAGATTAGGTTTGAGAGTCCCAAGCTGGATCATGATACCACTTGATACACGACTCCTTAAAGATGAAGCTCCCCTTGAGTATAACAAGATTGAGGCTGGCGACTTTGGGCGGCCACGAGTTTAAATTTCTCTAACCATACGTAAGAAGAACATGAAACCTGTTAGATCTCTTAAAGAGATGAAAATATGAAGAACAGTCGAGAGAGAAGTGAATGGTTTGATGAAACGGTCGAGGAGTTGAGAACGGGTTGTCGAGTATGGTCGTGTACGGCTACGCCGACTGTATAGAGGGAAAGTCTTCGGAGTTTCACGACCGGGTCGACTCAGATTGAGGTGAAACTTGGTAGACGTCTTTTTGGAAGAAAAGTATGAGAAACAATCGATGCAGAACTGGATGGTCGAGCATTTTGCTCGGCGAACTAATTATGAGTTCGCGTTGTACTATCGAGTACGGCCTCGCCATATCGTACGAAGAAACCTTCTACAAATTTCACGTCCAGACGAATCCAATCGTGACGAAACTTGGTGGAGCTAATTCCTATGGAAAATGAGGAGGATCGATCAGAACAAAACCGGCGGAGCACCAGCAAAGGACGGCGAGTGACAGTGAGGTTGCGGTGCACGTATGTGATGACGATAGATCCGGTAAGGTAACCAAAATGGAGAGAAATGAAAAGGGGGAACGAAAAAGACCACCAAGGGAATGGTAAGACCTTTGATACACCTTTAAGAACTTAAGATATTACGCACTTAGGGTTCTGGAGATATGACAAACTCAAGAAGGAGATAACATGAAAACTCTCGGGTTTTTATTCTAAAATGCTAGCTAAGGAAACACGTTCTTACAATATGAGTTTATATACTCACGCACAAAGAGAAACCCTAAACAATGGGTCAAAACGTGGAGCATCAATAAGGATAAGATTGAACCAAAAACTTAAGCTTAAAAGGATAGAATCAAGGCGCCTTCCCAAAGGTCATATTTGGTGGATGCCTTGATGCGGTCTTATGTGAGGTCTAGTGCAATGGACCTCATTAAACCTTTGTGAGTAAATCCAATAGGAGAAACCTCACTGAAGGAAGAGTACCCCTAAGGCCTCAAGATCCGACGTAAGCATTTGAAGGTGCTATGAGGAAGTTGCATAAGATCGGCTCTTCCTCCTTCTTCAAGTGATGATAATGAATCTCCAAGTCCTTTAGGGTCTTCTCCATAGCAGCAGATAGTCTCTTGGCTTGTGCATGAGTGATAGGTCTGGTTGGCACGTGAAGAGAAATCTCCTCTTGCTCGGTCTCATTCTCCTTGCTAGTCACCCGTGTATCACTTGGGAGGAAGTCTCATAGTATCCTTTTATATATATTTCGTTTTGCTCCATTTGCTTTTTGATTTCGTTTTTGATTCTGGTAATCTAGTTCCTTGGAAATGCAAAGTGTTTAATTTTTTCAGGTTTGATGACTATACATATCAAGTCTGAAGTCCATACCATTCTTCTTACACCGGTACAATATCCGCTAGGATGCAACTCCGAGTACCAAAGAAGGATACCAGGGGAAACGAGGATGATACGAGAACCCGGTATGATTGTACCGTCGACTATACCGGTTAGTACATACCGATATAGCTCTTTGAAACAAACCTGAGCTTATACCGGACGGTCCTCATACAACGAGATTCCTACTTTCTCCTCATATGAGGAGTACGACCCGACTGCCCGATAATATTAAGTACAATCTTCTCACCTTTGTATATATGCGTTTTATATTTTTCTTTAATTCTCTTATTTTGGGTTTCCCCCTCCGGGCTTAGATTCACACAGAGACTTTGTGATTTGAGTTTGGGGGAGGAACCACCTTCCATCTAATGATTTTTCTCGTTTTTTTCTTTGATTGAGTCTCATTAAGCATTGTAGGTTGATATGATTTCATAAAAAACAAAAAATAAAAACTGAAAAAAATTCAAACAAACCAATTTTTTTATTCTTTTAGGATTGAGTTTAGATCATTTGCATAGGGGATCAGTGAGGATTATTGGTTTTCCTGAGTGTTTGTGTAATCTTGTCGGGTAACCTTAGCAATCTTGTCGGTTAACCTTAGGTTGTTCTTTTCTATTTATCTGCATGGGCTTCAGAATTAGCTCTGCTCTTAAGGACCTTGTCTATAGCGTTGAAATCGTGCCTGAAATCCTTTACTAGGTTCCCTAGGGTGTGATTGTCGGTCTAAAGTTCCCTATCTCTTTATCCCGAATATAAAATCAAATAAAAGAAAGAAAAGAAAAAATACAAATTTAGTAGTAAGGGGACGGGCGGTTTGCTTTGAAAAGTTAATGTTCGATCAACCTGCTACTAATACCCGTAATAAGGGGACAAGCGGTTTTCTGCAAAATAGTTAGAGCTTGAGCAACCTGTTACGAAGGTCCGCGGGAAGGGGACATGTGGTTTTCTGCAAAACAGTTACCGCGTGCCATGGAAGCTTGTTGTAGGGGGACTGACAAACTTATTGCAAAACAATCGACGTTCGATCAACCTGCAACAGGAAAAACCGAAAAAGAAAAGAAAAGAAATAAGGACAAAGTGCCAAGCTAAAGTAATAAAGTAAAGAGAGGGAAAGGGACCTGAAACCACGTGAACCCCAAAGGCTCCGAAAGGGTTGATGCGTAGGGATTAAGTTGACATTCTGTAGTCCAAGATTAGCTCATTCTTTAGTTATTATCATAGAGCTTTGTGAAGTTTTCCGGTTTTCATTACTGTGAGACGCTTGGATGGTTGATACTTCTAGCCACATGTTACTCTTTCTTGCTTGTCTAAGGTTTGCTTGCTTGGTTGCCTTTCATCTAGCCCACTAAACGGATTCCTGTCTTTGTTTTCAAACCTCTCCTCTTTCCTTAGTTTTTGCCTAGCTTGAGGACAAGCAAGGGTTAAGTTTGAGAGAGTTGATATGTAGTGATTTTGGTTTTAACACTCGGTTTTCATTCTTTTGCATTAGTTTAGGTTGCATTTAGGTCCATATAGGTTGCATTTGCATTGCATATCATGTTTCAGGGGTGGAAATGAGCAAAACGAGGAAATGAGTCACTTATGACCACTTTTGGAGCGGAAATGAAGAAGTATCGGCCGATTATACCGGCCGAGACTGGCCGGTACGCATGTAGTGGTGCAAGATACCGGTGAGCCAGACCAATACACATTGCGGTTTTCAGGCAGATACTTCTCCCGAGTTCCACTCAACCGGTACTCATACCAAGACTCTTATCACATGCACTTCGGAGGTTCATACCGGACACATGTACCAATCTCTTTTGACTGGTACGCTTCTCAGGATGTCGTAGCTATCGCATCGATCACATGTCCCGACCTCGTTTTAGTCGCTATAAGTCTCTATACGATATGGTGCACGGATCCGGAGCATTATACCGATCTCTCCTGACTGATAATCTTATGAGGGAACCAAACTATTCAAATTGACCAAAACTTCATTTTGCTCCTTTTTCCACTTATGTATAAAAGGGAAAAACCCTAAAATCCTTGGGATGTTATTTTTTGAACAAGAGTTTAAGCTTAAAGGTTTTATGCAATGTTTTTAGTTTTCTCTCTTTGAATCTATTTTACCTTAAACTATCTTGTGATTTTGGTGTTAGATCTTGTAATTTCTGTCTTTAATCCATCTTTCTTAGTTCTTAGTCTCTCTTAATCATATTTAGATACTTTTTAAGTGGTCTAATCATATGGTGTGAGAAGTCTTTTTTTAACTATAGATTAGGATAGATTCAAATTTGATTTGGATTGTTTTTGATATTTATGGCGGGTGAGAGAGTACTTTTTAAAAACTGTTTAGAGTAATTCCAATTTTTAATATCGATTTAATTTATTTCTACGAGGTGATGTTTACGAATTTACATTTTAAAAAGGAAGAAAGAAACACATAGTAACAAATAGTCAACAGTTGTTTTTATTTCACAAGTTTAATTACTTACTTACATCTTTCCACATGAGGAAAAATAGCAAATTCGTTAAACACTAACTTATCCTGAGAGAAAACAAAAGAAAGAAGAGGATAGTGTTTCCATGGTTAAAAAACTATGTTAAAAATATAAGGGATCAAATGGTCTAAAAAGGGTTCTTAATGTGGGTTTCCATGGTTGTATATGTTCAATATAGTCAATGCAAAGATTGCAATATATATATATATATATATATACATATATATAATTCCATTATGATCGAATTTATTGGTTGGATTTATGTTGCATGAGTCGAGAATGATTGTTTCGCATGCATCCTCCTCCAGTTGAATAGCATGGTGCAGTCACATTGGCTAAATACTTCCTCGGCAATCCCATTCCGAATCTCTTTCCTTTTCTTTCTCTTTTTTCTATTTTCACATTGGTTTCCTCCTATTATGTATAAATAGTTATTTTCGAATACAAAACTTAATACGTTATTATAGAGTATTCATATATCAAAAGGAATTTGTACTATGAAAATGTGATTCACCTCTTTTGGCTTTGTGATGACGTTTTTGGTTTCCATCGACTTTCTTGTGTTTTCTCCACTTTGATCATCATCAGCAGTAGCATCGACGCAATAAACCTTAAAGCTTGGAGAACCAGGACATATCATCCTCTCATCAAAGTTGCTTCTCCTTCCTTCATCATCATCATCATCATCATCATCATCACTAAGATTAATGACATCATCACCTTCTTCCTTAACAATCGTGGTATCATCATCATCATGATTAATGACATTCTCATCTCCTTCCTTCTTAACGTTGATGCTCTCATCATCATGTTCATGACTTTCCTCCACTTGTTTGTTAACAACCTCTTCATCTTCCGTCACCTCTTTTTTCTCTTCCACCGGATGATCAGGCGCCGGAGCTACCTTAGACGACGACTTCAAGCTTCCGTCGCTCTCGCTCACATCCATCTCTTCTCCATAATCGGAGGAACCGGGCCGGAGCAGCTCCTTCTTTGACAACGTCTGGCTATTTTTCAAGACACTAGCATGGCTCCATTTCTTCATCTCGTCTAATCTCCGCCGGAGAAGCGGACGCATTCCCGCTTGAATGGGCACAACGCCGCCCTCATCCGCCCTCGCCGCCGCTACACCTCCCAACCTCGAACTACCGCAACCCATATCAAGAAACTAACAAAATAATGGTGAAATAGCAGCCACAAAGCGAGTTCGTACGGCGGCGGGTGCGTGGCGGGAGAAGATTCTATTAGAAAAGGAAAAGGCAAAGAAGAAGGAGAGGAAAATTGAGAGGATGATGAATAAAAGACAATATTTAGGAGTCGGAGAAGACCATGGAAGATAATGTGAGATTATTAAAGGCTTGAGATTGATTGATTGATTGATTTGTTACAATTCATTTGCTAAATTTGGTATCTAATGTTTTTTTTTTGGCAAATGCATGAGTTGGATCTAATATCAAACTGACATCTCTCTATTGCTGTCATTTCTTCACTTTACAGTTAATCCCTCATGAATTAACAGATAACTTTGTACTGTTTTCGTCATTCCGCAAGAAAATTCTTTGGTCCAACATTACAAACCGGGTAACTAATGACTTTGAATACTTTCGGGCATTCACATATTTCATTTTGGTTTTGGTTCCCTAGGTTCAGTTTTCGAATCTTTTGGATACACAGTTTAATATCCACACATATACAAGTTGAAACAAAATCGGTTGGGTTATAGTTTGGTATGTATACAGTTCAGTTTAGTTATTTATCGATTTGATTAACAAATATTTGAATCACAGAATTTGGTATCACAAAAACTTGGATATTCAGTTTAGTTTTGGTTGAGAACATTCAATTTTTGGATTTTTGTAATCTATATAATCATTCGATTTCAATTCTTTTTTTTCAGGTTTTAAAATTTTAGATATTCTTAAATTAACAATATACATTGTTTCCAATCTATTTTTCAGATTAGTTAAATATTAGGAATCTATTTCTATTTGACTCTCAATTCGATTTTGGATTATTAAGCAAAATAAATTGATATTTATTGATTACTATTATCTATATCCGATTATTTTTCTATAACCAAATTTTCAATTCGATTTTTGTTTTAGTTAATTATAATCGATTTATTTACGTAGGAAAAATTTTGAACCAGCTGTTCAGACTTTTTAAAATATAGAATTTTATTTTACTAGAGAAGATCATGTTATGCATGGGTTGCTATATACAAATTTTGTTTTTATTTTTATTAGATAAAATTATCATTTTTTTGTCAATTAGTATGGATCAGTAATGGCTGACCCATTAGCCAAATTCTCAATAAATAAGAGGAGATTGATGAAATTCAAACCTTTTTAGATCATATATGTGTTTGTATATCATGTCTCAAATCGATCTTGGACTTTACCTTGTGCAATTCTTTGTTGCAGGATCATAATGGGTCGAGTAAAAGGGGAATCACAACAAAATAAGGGCAAACTTCTTTTATGAAGTGAACCATCAAGAAGCCTAATGGAAAATTGATCCAAGAGTTAATCATTCTTAGTTTCTTAAACTTCTTTTATCTTTTTGTTTTGGCGTTTATTTTGTAATTTCCTTATTAGGGATTTGCTTTCTTTTGAAGCCAACTAGTTAAACTCTTTGTGGCCTCTTTTAGCTTCCTTTAGCTTCCTTTAGTTTTCATTTTAATCAAAAAGATAAACATTTCTTATGAGAGCTCAAACTTTAAAAGTGAGTTATATCTTTCAAATCTTCTTTTGGTGAGTAATATCCAAGAGAGAAATTAGAGAGTGTATCAAGGAATCATTACAACCTTGTTATCTCTCATCATGTCATCCCATTCTTCATTTCACTTCATTCCTCACCTCCACGCACAGCCTCCACCGCCGCACGTCCGCCAGCCGCTCATGTCCGTACGCCGCCGCACCAGCTAAGATCTTCACCGTTGTTCACTACCTTTCCGCCGTTAATCCTCGAATCTTCCACGGTTGAACTTTATTATTTCTCATCCAAGGAACCTCTGTTCAGTTTCAACTTCAATGGAGATCGTTTGACCCATGATGCAACCTTTCCTCTTCAAGGCATCAAATGGCAAAGCTTCAAATCTCTTCAAACATGTTCGATCATCAAGGAGGGGCATGTCACCCTCTCACCTAAAGCATCCCTAACCTAAACACTTGTTAGTTCTCATTGTTCCTTTTTAGGGGATTGATGATTTTGTAAAAACCTAAAAGCATAGAGAGCGACAACTAAGAACATCTATCCGGTTAGCCTAGGTAGAATAGGTATTGGAACGGAATTGAAAATGCTTTGGTATCTCTAGGAATTGATTCATTCGGGTTATGGATAGCCTAAGCTTGGTGTTGTTATTGAGATGGCTTTCTCTAATAAGAAAGAAACCACTAAGGAAAAAGAAAGAAAACCTTAAGGGATAACTAAAAAGAATGAAGAAAAGGTTTGCTAGACTCTTAGTGAAAAGAAAGGAAGAATTAGAAAATTAAGCTCCTAAGAAAGAAGGCTAGTATCTAGAAGAAAAAGAATGAAAAGAAGAAGAAACAATTAAAGAAAAGATAGAAAAGAAGAGTCTTGGAGTAAGAAAAGAATAAAAAGAAAGAGAAGAAGAGTATAGTTCACAAGAGATGAAAGAAAAGATCCCTTAAGGTTGAAAAAGATTGGTGAAGAGCTTAGAAGAATAATAGGATTGGGTAGACTTAGGTGCATTGATTGGGGAGAGATGGATGTTCAATATTGTATGCCCCATTGCTCTTTGTCTTTCTCGATTTTGCTATAATCGATTCACTCCGGGAGAGAAACCATATTACAATCAACCTCATTGTCGAGTGGAACTTTCTCTTTCGCATTGGTGTCACCTTTCTACCGAACCAATTGAAACCCTTGTCCTTTCATTTGATAATGTTTCACCCTTATTAATTGAATGTAGGAAATAAACATAGGATAGTTAGGTGGATCGCCATGCTTAGTAATAATAGTGGATTGCGATATTGCTTGAATGATGAGACAAGTAGTTTTGCTAAGTCGAAAACACTCTCATGTTGAGTTTTGGTTGTTAAGTTCTTGTTTTTCTAAGTCGAAAACACTCTAGGGATTAGCGTTGGATGATATAATTGAGTAGTATAAAATTGAGCTTGATTACCCTTTTTTGATTTACCTATACCTATTTGCCTAGTTTCTTTTAGTATATTCCTAAATTGTTTCGTTGACTTTTCGTGATCTTGAGTTGCCTTTTCTTAATTGCTTGCATTTACTTATGGTTTTAAATATGATTGCTTAGCGACAAAAAATTCTCTATATTGCGCCTAGAATTAACTTATTCTCTCCATAGAACTAGTGAGTAATGATACCTCGAGATTGGTTCGATATCCACTTACCACTACATTACATTGTTAAACTTGGTTTCCATTAGTAAATAGTGGAAAACCATTTGTTACCATTGGTCTCTTCGCATCTCTTGAATACCTGACAAAGGTTTCCCAAACAAGAGGAAAATAAAAATCCATGGACAGAGAAGTCATCCATGAAGACCTCTACTATGTTCTCAGTAAGATTGGAAAATATCGACATCATACAATGCTGGAAGGTGGCCGGTGCGTTGCATAATCGAAATGGAATTCTTCGCTATGCAAAGATACCATAGGGGCATGTGAAGGTTGTCTTTTTTATCGCTTGGGTGAATGGGAATCTGGAAAAATCCAGAATAGCCATCCAGAAAGCAATAATAAGGATAATTAGCTAATATCTCAAGCATTTTATCAATAAAAGGTAGGGGAAAATGATCTTTCCTAGTTGTGGTGTTCAATTTTCTATAATCTATGCACACCTTGTGCCCAATTATGGTTCTGGTGGGGATTAATTCGTTATCATCATTTTTAACAATTGTAATACCACCTTTCTTAGGGACTACAAGCACAAGCGAAATCCAAGTGCTATCAGAGATATAATATATGATTCCAGCATCTAACAACTTCAAAATTTATTTCTTTACAACTTCCTTTAAATTCAGATTTAACCGTCTTTGATGTTCAATTAACGACATGGATTCATTCTCCGAGTGAATTCTATGCATGCATAGAGAAGGTGAAATTTCTTTTATATCGTCGAGCGAATATCCTATAGCACGCCTATATTTCCTAAGTTCCATAACCAGGCGGGCAGTCTCATGATCTGTCAATGTATCATTGATAACAAAAGGATAAGTCAAGTTGGAACCAATCAATTCATATTTGAGTCCCTTAGGGAGAGGTTTATGCTCGATCTTGGGTGTTTCAACTCGCTCCAATCATCCTCAATTGGGTAGGTTATTGTACTAGTCCCTACTCCGTCATCTAAGGTCTTCATATCGAGTTTCTTAGGTATGGGGAGTTCTTCAAATTCGCTCCCAACATCCAAAGCCTTATGGTAGTCGGACTGCTCTTGTCTTCCTTCTACTCGTGTCCCTAACAATTCATTTTCACGCTGATTTCCATTCAAGATTTCATCTTGGGCATTTCCTGTGGTCACCCCCTCTAGGTACTCGCTTGCTAACTCATCAAGGACATCAATGCTAAAAATCTCAAGCTGAAGTTTGGTTGTTTCATGAGGTGTTTTATTTCATATTGTTTCACCTGACGTTTTCCTAAATGGAGGTTTATCTTTCCCTTTTCTAAATCAATGATGGCTCCATCAGTTGCTAGGAAAGTTCGTCCTAGAATAAGTGGGTCTATAGGTTCTTCTATCATTTCAAGGATGACGAAATCTGTTTGGATCTCTATTTCTCCTAATCGAACTGGTAGGTCTTCAAGTATTCCTACTGGGATCTTAATTGATCTATCTGTGAGCACCAATGATAT
Organism: Biscutella auriculata; assembly: GCA_900406285.1. Lineage (NCBI taxonomy): Eukaryota > Viridiplantae > Streptophyta > Magnoliopsida > Brassicales > Brassicaceae > Biscutella > Biscutella auriculata. Next base: position 13,801 of record OVAO01001853.1, read on the forward strand.
CATGCAGGGCATGAAAATTGGAAAACCCAACCTCTTGGCGACAGAGAGTGGCGTAACACTTACACTTGCTCCAAGATCGCATAGGCACTCGTTGAAGGTAAAGGGTTGTCATGTCCCCGATTCTCGGTAATCCGAGTGAATGGGCTAAGTCCGACCCCGGACTAAGACTTAGCCTAGAAACAAAG
>OVAO01001856.1:0-13970 GCA_900406285.1 Biscutella auriculata
GTAGATTGAGAATCACGAAAAAAAGCTAGAGCTAAAATCTATTAAAATAAAAGAAAATATCAAACCAAATCAAAAAGAAAACAAAAACTAAAATAGATAAAACTATATGAAAATGTAGAGAGTGTGAAATTATCATATCATAAATAGAATATATGATAATAAAATTTTAAAGAAAATTCAAAAGGTTTAAAATAATTAAAATATTTTAAATTAGATAATTATGAGAGCAAAGAAAAGAAATTAATATATATATATAAAATATTGTACTGATGATAAAATGATGACTTATAAACAAAACTTAATAAATAAATTTAGATGAATACTAAGAAAGAGACAAAATAGCTTTTCAATACAAAAATATAGGGAATGTTTGGTTATAAAAATAAAAAATATATTACAAGGTGTAAAAGAAAATACTAATAATCGAATATTTGATCAGATAAAATATTATGGGAAAATGTGGATAATAGTCCATAAAATTAAGAAGTTATAAACAACAAGGTTTTGTATATTAATAAATTCTATTGATTTGGTGGATAATAGTCCATACAAAATTTAAAGACTTTTCAAAAGAGCTAAAAACGATGTATTTTACGGAATTATGCTAGCTTGGGAGATAATTGTCTATAAAAACTTTGAGACTTTATAAAATAAAATAAAAATATATTTTTAGGAAATTATGTTGTTTTGGTGGAAGATAATCCTAAAATTTAAGAAATTGTGTAAAATTCTATAATTTTCTGTATTTTGGAAAATTAAGTTGATTAGGTGGATAATAATCTATAAAATTGAGATATTTTGTAAGATGTTAGAATATATATTTTGGAAAATTCTTGTGATTTGTTGGATAATATCCGTCACAATCCATCACAAAGCTACTTTGATGGATTTTATAACTTTTGGTTGGTGGATAAAATCCTATAATATTTGAGAAATTTCACAAAACGACAGAAATGTTACTTTGATGGATAACAATCCCCAAAAACTGTGAGACCTAATAAAATACTAGATTTTTGTAATCTCGAAAATTATACTAATTTAGTAAATATTAGTCCATATAAATTGAGAGATTTTATTAAACGTTATAATTTTTATTTTGGGAATTATACTCTTTCGCGGATAATAATCAATACAAATTGAGAGATTTGTAAACACTAAAATTTTGTAGTTTGGGAAGTTATGCTTATTTGGTGGATAATAACACATAAACTTAAAGATTTTGTAAACCGCTAGAATTTTATATTTTGAAAAATTATTCTGATTCAGTGGAAAATAGTCCACAAAACGATAATTTGTAAAATGCTAGAATTTTCTCTATGAGAAACTAAACTGATTTTGTGGGTAATAGTCTATAAAAATTGAGAGAATTTATAGAATATTAGAATTTTTATATTGGAAAATTAAGCTTACTTGGTGGATAAGAGTCCAAAAAAACTAAGAGATTTTGTAAAACGCTAGATTTTATATTTTTGAAAAATTATGTTAATTTTTTGGATAATAATCCAACAAAACAAAGATATTCACTACAAGAAAACATGCTCATTTTTTATGGAATTTTTGCTGGGTCATTTTTCAGAAATTCGTCAAAGATAAATTTGTCAGAAATCCGTCAAAATCCGACAAGAAATTCCGAAGGGTACTGACGGAATATTATCCGTCAAAATTTTCTGACAGATTTTGATGGATTTTGTAACCATTGGAAATATCCGTCAAAATCCATCAAAACTTTTTGACGGATTGTGACAGACAATTTACCGTCAGTAGTTTTTGACTGATTTTGTAATCCTTAGAAAAATATTCACAAATCCGTCAAAATCCATCACAATTTTTTTGACAGATTCTGACGGATATCCTCCCGTCAGAAATTTTGCGGATTTTGGTGGATTTTATAACTGTTGGTCAATATCTGTCATAATCCATCACAAAGCTCCGTCAACATCTATCGGAAATTTGTGACAGATTTTGACAGATTTGGTACCGTCACAATCCGTTATAATCCATCAATTTGTTTTGACATATATTGACGTAGTTGTGGTTCTGAAGGTTAAATTTTCAATTGTTCGTTAAAATTTTAAGTGTTATTGTTTATATCTCATAAAAATTTTAACATATGAAAACAACTAACCACACAGACGGTATTTAATTTTTTAATAAGTTCTTAATATACAATATATTATATAGGTTATGTAATTGTAAATGTAACTGCAATATAAAATTATGGTCGATTCATTTAATATACAATTTGATATTTAGTATGATCAAAAGTAACTATTTATAGTGTTATATATCTATATCTAATGGTTTTATAACCGTAAATTATATTTCTTCCAACTCTAAATCCTAAATCCCTCAGTATCCGTTACAATGTGTCAGAATTTTTAGAATTTGTCAAAATTTGTCAAATATTTTTGACGGATTTTGACGAAAGTTTATGAATCCATCACAATCCGTCAAAAAGTTTTGACGGAATTTTCAAAAAAAATAGTAATATATTAAATTCATATTATCAATAACCAATATAATCAAAGTAGCCTAGTGGTTATCACAATTGTTTGGTTCTCTCTTGACCAGGGTTCGAATCTCACCTTATTTATAAGTGTGATTTATTTATTTTATTAGGTCTTCGGCGGTGAGGGTGGCTCTGGCGGCGGTTCCGGCGACGCTTGCGGTAGTGTTTCTAACGGTGCTTCCGGCAACAATGACTTCGTCAAAATCCGTAAAAAACACGTGTTATAATCCGTCAAAAAAACGTATGTCATAATCCGTCAAAATTTCTGACGACTCTAGATCTTATAATCCGTCAAAATTTCTAACAATTATGGTTTTTCATAATCCGTCAAAAAGTTTTGACCGAATTTTACGGATTGAACATTTGTAACAACTTAGAATCGACGGCCCTAATCCGTCAAAATGGCCGTCAAAATTCGTCAAAACAATGCAATTTTTTACGGATTTGGCTATAAAAACACCTATGTTTTCTTGTAGTGATTCTGTAAAAGTTTAGAGTTTTATGTTTTTAGGACACAAAACTAATTTGGTTGATAATAGCATGTAAAAGTTGAGAGAACTTATAAATTGTTAGAAATTTATGTTTTGGGAAAATATGCCAATTTATTGGGTAATAATCCATGAACACTGAAAGATTTTATAAAATGCTATAAATTATATTTTGAAAATTATGCTCATTTGGTGGATAATAGTCCACAAAAATTGGGAGAGTTCTAAAACAATAGGTTTTGTATTTTGAAAAATTATGCTGATTTGGTGGATAATAGTCTACTAAAACTGAGATATTTTGTATAACGCTAGAATTTTTTATTTTTGAATTTTATTTTGTGGACTTGTGCTGAATTGAGTTGATATTTGTATAACGCTAAAAATTATGCTGAATTGTGTTTTGGGAAAATATGCCAATTTGTTTGGTAGTAATCCATGAACACTGAAAGATTTTATAAAATGCTATAAATTATATTTTGAAAATTATGTTCATTTGGTGGATAATAGTCCACAAAAATTGGGAGAGTTCTAAAACAATAGGTTTTGTATTTTGAAAAATTATGCTGATTTGGTGGATAATAGTCTACTAAAACTGAGATATTTTGTATAACGCTAGAATTTTTTATTTTTGAATTTTATTTTGTGGACTTGTGCTGAATTGAGTTGATATTTGTATAACGCTAAAAATTATGCTGAATTGTGTTTTGGGAAAATATGCCAATTTGTTTGGTAGTAATCCATGAACACTGAAAGATTTTATAAAATGCTATAAATTATATTTTGAAAATTATGTTCATTTGGTGGATAATAGTCCACAAAAATTGGGAGAGTTCTAAAACAATAGGTTTTGTATTTTGAAAAATTATGCTGATTTGGTGGATAATAGTCTACTAAAACTGAGATATTTTGTATAAAGCTAGAATTTTGTATTTTTTAATTATATTGATTTAGTGGATAACAATTTACACAAACTTTTGTAAAACGCTAATATTTTCTTTATTTTAGGAAATTAAGATGATTTAAAATACTAGAATTTATTTTTGGAAAATTATTCTAATTAGGTGGATAATTGTAACACCACAAACCCGTGAATTATGAGTAAAACTCAAGTTGCAAAATTATTTGGCCAAATTAAGTTAATTCAATCCCAATAGAGTGTGGGTTAAGTAAAACCATAATACAAAAAGGATTACACGGTTTCCAGACTCTAATTTCCGTGCCCCTTAGTCATAAATAAATAGGGTTATTCTCTGGAGAAATAGAACATGTGAGAGAAAAATAAATCAGGGAAAATTCGACAATGAGTAGAGTATACAAAAAACAAAGGAGTAAACGTGATATGATCAAGCTAAAACTTGGTAAGAATGTTCTTGACATTTAGAAGCAGGTTCCAGATATATGAGAAAGTCGATTGCTATTCGTAGTTGTGGTTCAAAAGTTATGAACATTTTACTGAGACGTATATGTGCATACCAAATCAATGGCTAGCAAAAGAATAAAGAGAGGTTGGAGATGTTGTAAAGTTGGAATCTAGCCAAAATTTTGTGGAGGCCTTTAAGAAACTATGAGGTTAATATTTAACAATAGAATTAAGATTTCAATGGTTAGTTTGTGATATAATATGTTGTTACTAAACATGATTTCTTTTGCTAAAATATCAGATTCGGTCAGTCTGAAGGTTATAGTGATTGATGGGGTAAATGATCTTGAGATGGACTTATATTTTACAGGAGCACTTTTATGTCATATTAATAGTAGCTGGTAAGACGATAGCTCATTTGGATAAACATACTATAGCAAACTGACATGTCATAGTTGCATACCGAATCTGTAAAGAATCTTGGAATGTTCCAACAACTTCAAAAGACTATATCGAGCATATGTGAAGTCTGATCGTCACGAGATATTATTGATTTTTTTTGGAATGGTTGGCTCAAGGATCAGTAGTGGATATATGATTCTAACGGTTTGTTGTAAAGTTAGTCCTCTTCAAAATGGTCAATGTGAGAGTGTGATTTGTGGAAAGATCACATTTCTTTTGTTATATTTTCATGATTCATAGTATGTGTGCTTAGATCTGGTTGTTACGGTTAAGTTATATGATATGTATATTGTGATGTTATGTATGATGATTGTGATGTTAGGCTTGATGATATGTTTTATGAGCATGATGACAGTATGGTATGATGATATGATATGGTGTCATGACATATGTATATGATGTATGATAAGAGGATATGAGTAAGATATGTAGGAGAAAGATTGAGCCACAAGGGTTGTAATCCTTCTCAAAAATGGATTGTGATGGACCTACCGGTTACATGCAGGTCATGGACAGATTAGAGTAGTGGGAAGTGTCTGTGCCCGAGGGTCAGCCTCCGTAGAGAGTACGAGTCCTCCACAGTATGAGAGTGTCTATGCCACAAGGACAAGCTTTCACAGTATGGGATTCATTGCATGTTCATCACAAGGATGAAATGAACCCGTGATATGTTATTACTTTACTTATTAGAAAATGGGTTATATGTTTGTTATCTTTTATGTTTATGTGTTATCATTAGTGTTAGCGTGTAATTTTATTTGATTGTTGCTTACTAGTGTTTATGTTTATGTGTTATGATGATTGTTTTATAGTAGTAGAAAATGTTTTATGTTTTGATGGACAGAGATGATCTCCTCACTGAGTAAACTTGTCTTGCTCACCCCTTCTTTTTCTCTTTTTCTCAGGTGAGTAGGATTTCAAAGGTATTGTTCAAATTTTTATATGTTGATGGAATTTCAAAGTGATGGAAAATATTTTCAATCGAGACTAAGCATGTAACACGATGTCTTAGCTTGTATCGTCGGGACCGGTGTTACCATAATAGTCGACAAAAACTAAAAGAATTTTTAATACGCTAGATTTTGGTATTTGGAAAATTATGTTTGTTTGGTGAATAATAGTTCATCAAAATTAAGAGACTTGTAAAATGCTCGGTTTTTGTATTTTGAAAAAATCTGATTTGGTGGATAATAGTCCACAAACTCAGATAATTTTTAAGACGCTAATTGTTTTTTGTATTTTGGGGAGTTAAGTTGATGTAATTGATAACAGTTTAAAATTTTGAGAGATTTTATAAAATGTTAGAATTGTTTATTTTAGGAAATAATGCTTATTGGCGAAAAATAATCTACAATAAAACTAAGAGGCTTTTTAAATTGCTAGACTTTTATATTTTGGGAAACATTGTTGATTTTATGGGTAATAGCCTACAAAAACTCGGAGATTTTGTAAAACGCTAGAATTAAAAGTATTTTGGTAAATTATGCTCATTTTATGGATAATAATAGTCCATAAAAATTGAGAGTAAAGTGCTAGGTTTTTGTATTTTGAGCAATTACATTGATTAGGTGGAAAAAACTAAGATTTTTGTAATATACTAGAATTTTCTGAGATTATGCTAATATAGTGGATAATAGTCTAAAATAAGGTATTTTAATAAAAATTAGAATTTGATATTTTGGTAAATAATGTTGTTAGGTAGATAATAGTCCATAAAACTGAAAGATTTTATAAAAACTACATTTTGTATTTTAGGAAATGATACTTATTTGTTGGATAAATAACCCACACAAGCTAAGAGATTTTCTAAAAAAATAGAATTTTGTATTTTAGAAAATACTGTTGATTTTTTAGATTATAGTCCATATAATTGAGATATTTTTAAAATATTAGAATTTTGTATTTTGGGAAGTTATGCTAGTTTGATGGATTAGTCCATAAAATTTGGAGATTTTCAAAACTTTAGAATTTTTTAATTTTGGGGATTATGGTGGTATGATGGATAATAACCCATCAAATCTTAGAGATTTTAAAAACATTAAAATTTAGTAATTTGGGAAATAAGTTAATTTGGTAGGTAATAGTCCACCAAAATAGAAAGATTTTGTAAGACGTTAAATTTCTTATTTTGAGAAATTATGTTTGTTTGATAGATAATAGCCCATAAATATTGGTGATTTATAAAGCGTTATAATTTTTTATTTAGGAAAACTATACATATTTTGGATAATAATCCATAAAAACTTAGATATTTGTAAAACTCTAGAATTTCGTGTATTTTGGGAAATTATGCTGATTTTGTGGATATGTAGTCTATAAAAATTGAGATATTTTGTAAAACGTTAGAATTTATATTTTGCGAAAGTATGCAGAATTATCCACAAAACTGAGATATTATGTAAAAGAATGGAATTTTGCATTTTGAAAAAATTTGCTCATTTTGTGGATTATAGTCAACATAATTCATGTATTTGAGGGAATTATGGTGGTCTAAAGGATAATACTTCATAAAACTAAGAGATTTTTTAAAATGTCAAAGTTTTGTATTGTGAGAAAAGATGCTCATTTGGTGGATAGTAGTCCATAAAAGAGAAATTATAAAACGTTAGAAATTTTCTTTATTTAGGATATTATGCTCATTTATGAGATAATAGTCACGAAAAATTCAGAGATTTTATATAAAAAATAGAAGTATTTTGGAAATTATGCGCGTTTGGTGTATAATAGGTCATAAAAACTAAAAGGTTTTGTAAAAAGCTAAAACTTTTTATTTCGGAAAATTATGCTGATTTGGTGCATAGTAGTCCAAAAACTGAAATATTTTGTAAATGTTAGAATTTTGTATTTTCGGAAATTATGTAAATTTGGTGGATATTAATCCACGAAAATTGAGAGATTTTGTTAAATGCTAGAATTTTATATGTTGGGAAGTTATGCTGATTTGGTGGATAATAGTCCATAATAATTGAGAATTTTTGTTCTAGAATTTTTATTTTAGGGAATGATGTTAATTTAGTGGATAATAGTCCATATAACGAAGAGGTTTTTAAAAAAGCTAGAATTTTTTATTTTGTGAAATTATGTTGATTTTTGGTTTTAATTATTTATTTTTATTTTTCATACATCCATTATATAATTTCAAATATTGAATAATTTTAACTTTCTCAATTTTCATTTACAAATTTTATTTTCATATATTTAATTTATTATATCATTTTCACATCCCCTATCTATTTTTTAGATCTTGTTTTCTCTTTGATGTTATTTGATATTTCTTTTATTTATTAGAGTTTTGGTTCTAATATTTATTCTTATATTGTGATTCTTAACTGATAGTTTTGTAATTACTTGTACAAAAAGATAATTTCTAATGTTATTTGTTTATATTTATGTTTAAATATTTAGAACATATTAACTAAAATTAATATAAAATTTTACTTATATATATATGTGTTATTTTCTTATTAAATAATTTCATTTAAAAATCAAAGTTGATTGGTTGGAGTAATCATAAGATTATCTACAATCGAAGTGGTGTGATCTATATGGGAAAAGAGGAACCCTCGTGCTAATATCCCTTTAGAAAGGGCATCGACACAAATATTTTAGTCCCGAGAAATAAACTGTAAGTGAAAATCAATAAAAGCTTCTTTCAAATGTAAGGTTAAGTCCAACACGATTTTGAATGTTGACCAATACTCAGGCTCTTCAATTATCTTAACTAAGTCAGTACAATTTTTCTCAAAATAATATAAAAAAATCTTATTTCGCTTAGGCAATCTATTGACCAAAGCAATTCGTCTAACTTTTCGTGAAGGGCGGATAGCCTTTTGTGGAATGCTTTTGAGCCCACACCAAGCTTGCACATATTATCTCTTAGAAACCACCAAATCCCACTAATTTTCCATGATTGGTCCAAGATGCATCGACCTGGAAAATTACTTTTGGGGGGTCTAAAGTAGGATAACTAGTATTTCGGTCAAGGTCTCCTTCTAACTCCTCAAGTACTTCTTTATGATTAGATAATCTCTAACTTTCATCTTCAATATTTGTTAGTTGAAGGGTTTTTGGGGTTGTGACGTCTTTTTCATTGAAGACTTTGTCATTTTATGTCTTCCAGATGTACTATAGTAACCAGAAAAAGGATTCCCTTTGGGGTAACCATTTAAATATATGTTATTATGATTTATTTTTAGTGATGATGTTGTTGATGACTGAGATGCTAATGTGTCGCTATGGAAAGTGTTTCCTTTTTTTTATTATTTATAAGATAATATAAATCTTATTTGAAGCATGTTTCAAATAATACCTGTGAATTTTGTGAATTCGCTATCATAATTACCTCATAGAGTTTAGATTCATATACCCAAATAATTAAAATTGAATATGAATCAAATTGAAAAGCAAATAACTACATATATTATCCGAAATATAAATATATAATTAGAAATATAAAGTTTTTTTTTTGTCTTCAACTAGAAATATAAAGTATAATATGAAATTATGATTATGAACCTAATCCATAAATCTCCTACATAAATTAACACGAGGTTGAAAACAACAACAAAAAAAATAAAACTAACTAACTCAGAGGTATATCTTAATCATCTCTTAAATCATAATATGAAACTTTTTCATAGATGGTATAAAGTTTGGCTACTGAAACATTGGTGTTTGGTGCTTCAAAAGTTGGAAAGAGTTGTAGGTTTAACTTTAATCTAGAATTGGTTTAAAGGTTGATTGTTTTAGATAGTGAGTTGAATCTTAAAATTTGCTTTTGTTTCTAGAGATATTCAATAGTTTCTTCGGCTTATGTAGTTTGTTAGTACTTTGTTGAACCATGAATTTGCACAAGAAAAATAGAGTTAGATTTAAACACAAGTCAGAATTAGGATTATCATAAAAAATAATCATAAAAGAACTTGATTAAAGTAAATAATGGAAATAAAAAGACTGAAATGTAAATAGCATAAACAAACAGTTGAGAGTGTAAAACGATTGTGGTCGCGAACATTAAAATATAAAATACATAAATGTAAGTGAGTTGAAAGTAAAGTAAAAGTAAAGCGAGGTGCGGGAAATGAAGTACGGGAAATAAATGTACGTAAAGTAAAACAGAAATTAAAGAAGACAGAAAATTCCCACAAAGGGGAGCCGAGGTGGCCGGTGTTTTATTGAGTATTAATCTTTGGCGGACTGCGAGCAATTTTCAACGGATGTTCGCCGAGCTCGCTAGTCGTGCAGATTAAATGCAAACGAGATCGAATGCAAGTCTCTTAAATTAAACACTTTAAAATCTCTAAAATTTGCCGAGAGTCCTTTAGTTAGGTGGGAATGATACTCTGCAGTATCTTCAGGCACCCGGATTCGACTACCACCACTGAGTGGTTGTAAAGGGAATGAGACCCTTTTTGTGACCTACATGTAGACAAAAAGAAATCTCTAAAATATTTTTCTCTCTAGTTAATTCTCCCGTGTTTTTCTCATTTTTAACGTTGACCAATTTTCTCTATTTATAAAAAACAGTGTTTGGTTTAGTTTTTTGTTTTTCGAACTACCTTATGATGAATTATCATCTGCAATTGAGTCTTCTCTTATTTCAGACGCAACATCTTTTAGATCGGATCTGGATCGATATTAAGATGGTGTGTAACCCGTCACAAAGATATACTTTATGCATTCTATATCTACATTGCACCACTGTATTTCACCATGTATCTATATTATCATTTGCAATTGAGTCTTCTCTTATTTCAAACCCAACATCTTTTAGATAGGATTTGAATCGATGTTAAGATGGTGTGTAATCCATCAGAAACATATATTTTATGCATTCTACATCTACATTGCACCACTGTATTTCACCATAATCAATTCCTCAAATGCCACTGAAAGAGAAAACTAGTTCTCATATGCCACCGTTGGTGAAAATCGTTTATTTTCTTTTTTGTTAAATGGTAAAGTAAGTAGAATACGATTTTGACCTTAATGAATCTTGTTATTTAAAGTATATACCAATGGTTTACTCCAATAAACCAGGCCAAACCGAGAAATGTAGATTAACCATGGAATTGAGCTTTTTAATTCAAAATTTGAATCAAATTTTGGTATCGCCTGCCCGAGTCGGGTAATATCCACCCTATTCGATAACTCTTTAAACATTTTTCCATTTTTCCTTTAACCCTAATCCCAACAGTTGAGTGATTCTCAATTTTCTCCAATTTTCAGAAATTGAAACCTTGATCGGAATTATTCCGTATGGCTTTCCTTGTGTAACCGCTCAAATAACACCCACGATTCTCCAAACCGTTCCTTCTTAACTCCATCACTATCCTCATTTCACTCTCTGTTACTCGAAACGGATCTTCTCCAAATCGTTTTGGAAAATGGCTCCGAGAACTAGAGGCGGGAAATCTCCTGCATGCAACAAAGGAGAAAAGAAGGTCGGAGTTGGCCAGATTTTAACGAGATCTCGGAAAAATGAAGTCTTTGTAAGTCCACCGAAGGAAGACCAAAGAGAAGTTTCGGAAGAAGAATCCGAAGAAGGAAAGGAAGAAGATTCTGAAGAAGAAACGGAAGAAGAGAAGGAAGAAGAGAAGGAAAACGAGAAGGAAACAGAGAACGAAGAAGAAGTTGGAGAAGGAAATAGCGAAGGAACAAAGTCCAAAGATGAAGAAGAAACAGAGAGCGAAAACGAGATTGATGCAGTCAATGCTCCTACCGCTCCTGGAGATGCTCCTATGACTGATGCAGTCATTGAACCCACGGTAAATTCATATTGATATAGAAACAAAAAAGGACTAGAAGTTTAGGAAACTGGAACAATTGCTAGAATTTTAGGAAACTGGAACAACTGCTAGACGTATAGTAAACTAGAACAACTACTAAAAGATATTGATGGATTTTAGAAATGTATTTATTTGCAGGTTCCTGAGCCTGATTCTAGTGTGATGATACCAGTAAACTTCTATTTCGGTGAAGGACAGTACATGATGGTGTGCAAAATTGGATTGAGGTGTCACGTGAAGGACACCGTGGATTTGATAAAGAGTGATACGGATGTAAGAGATTATTTCAAGACACATCGGTAGTTTCAGCATATTTTCCATATGCCGCAGGAGCCAAACAGGAAACCCATGAGATTGTGGATGCTTATGCTTCACCTTGTTCGGACTGATTGCCGGGATGCACTGTGGTTCGTGGTAAATGGAGTACCCATTCGGTACTCCATCAGAGAACACGGGCTTCTATGTGGCTTGGATTCTCACGAATATCCGAGCAACTACCCACTATTGAGAGATAAGGACAGAGGCGATTTTAAGTTCGTGGATAGGATATTTGGGAATAGGAAAGTTAAGATCTCGGATGTGAAGGAAAAAATGGACAATATGAACCCGTGTGCAGATAAGACGAAGTTAGCGGTCTTGAATTTCTTGTGCAAAGTGTTGAAGGTGAAAAGTAAGATGGAGACATCTATAGAGCCTTTCCTACTTAAGGTTGTAGACAATCTGAAGATATGTAGGAGTTTTCCATGGGGGAGATACATCGTTAAAGACTTTATGACTGAGGTGAGGACTCTACCACAGAAGTTCAAGGACGGGATTGTGACCGAGAAACAGTCATGGACATTTTCGGGTTTCATTCTTCCTCTCGAGGTAACATTGTTAATTACTTATGTTCTTTATTTGAAATTTGTTAGACAGTGATTTTGTAAATATGATTGTAGGCGTTTGCATTCGAGTGTATACCTGCACTTGGGGGAAAATACCGGCTGTATGTAGAGGTCGAGAAGGATTGCCCAAGATTATGTAAGAAGAGGTTAATCGAGAGCTTCATGAAAGGGTATCCGTTTGATGAAATCAACACGGAAATCGGTATAAGCAAGGCAAATATCTGTTATATAAGTTTTTGTATTTGATGTGAAATTGTTTTCTTGGTACTTAAAGGTTGAAAATCTCATGATATCATAAGCATCATGAAGTCAGACTCGTTAGAGACTCAGCTTATGAACTGTATCATTGACCCCGAGAATGATCCTACGAAGGAGTTTTGGATCTCATGGTGCGTGGTTGGATAAAGGCACTTCTAGTAAGGGGTGAAAGCATATGTTGGGAACAACTATATGAGAAAGACTTGGCAGCGAGGGCAGCTAAAGATGGAGTTGTAACTGGCGTAGCAAAAGGTCAAGGTGTGAATGAAGGTTTGAAGAGGGGTTTGATGATAATGATGGAGCAAATCGCGGGAAGGGTATCGGAGCTAAGTGCAAGGGTTGATGAGAACTTCAAATCCATTTTGCACAGACTTGATGATCATAGTGTGAGACTGCTTGATTGTGAAAAGTTGTTGAAGGAGGAGCGGATCCGGAATGTTCCTATAAACCCAACAACTTTGGGTTTCAGTAAGTTCAGTGTGAGTGGCAGTGGTAGTGGGTCAAAGGATGTTGTTGTTGAGGCGGTTGGGTCAGAGGTCCTTGAGGAGGCTCGACCGAAGAAGAGAGAAAGAAAGAAGCCCGCGAAGGATGTTGCTGCTGAAGCGGTTGGGTCACAGGTCCTTGAGGAGGGTGGACCGAAGAAGAGAGGAAGAAAGTAGTAAGAAGACTCAGCTTATGTTTGCTCTTGTTCTTTTTGTTGTTGTTTGAACTTGTTACCACCTGTTGTGGTTGGTTTTTAACTTGTTTCGTGTTTTAAGTTGTTTGGATGCTCTTTTGGTTTTAACTTGTACCAATTTTCTCATTCTTTTTCTTTTGCACAAATGAACAACCGGTTCAAATGAGTTGAAATAAATACAATTCGACAACCGGTTCAAATGAGTTCAAATAAGTACAACTCGACAACCGGTTTAAATGATTTACGCAACACAATGCTTGGGCCATTTTCATGGGCCTTTTAAGGCCTAATTTTAATTTTGGTTTAATTGTGGGCTAGTTTTTGGTATTGTGGGCTAGTTTCAAAAACATTAAGCATAGACTAAATAGTTGATAAAACATGGGTTACACTACACAGAGATCCGATTTTAGTTATACTAGTAGACAACTGCATAACTGAGAACAACTAAGATTTAACTAAGAATAGAGAGAGCATAAGAACAATCCCAACACTGAATAACAGTATCTCCACAATGGTTTTCTGCTTGTTCTTTAGCACCAACTTCG